>JAVTVY010034381.1:0-13874 GCA_036873755.1 Hanleya hanleyi
ATAATGAAATTTAGTAAATAAGAAATTAATTTGTAAACATTTGAATTTTCATAGTGTCCTATAATTGTACAATTCACCGTACTATCATTACTATTGATGCTGTTTTAGAATCAAACTGTTTGATAGAATTTATACACTCTTCAGACTTCTCCTTTTCATACTTTAAATCTCGTGTCAGAGTGTGTACTATTAATATGCTTATGGAGACTTTCATTAAAAGCTGCACCTTGATGGACCATCAATTGTTGACATAAATTCCAATGGTAAGCATGGAAAGTCATTGAACTATACTCACAGTGCTGGTGTGCACCATAAGCATGCATTATGCAACATTCCAATTCGAGCATGCACTGGAGTACATATCGGTCTATTTCTCACACTTAGTGGCCATGTTCATCATACTACAGTACTGCTTGTTGACATTGATTGATTGGGCTGATATATCAGTTGAGCGATTTGCCACAGACCCTAAGACATTTGTCATAATTTTGGGAATTGACTTTTCATGATTTTTTTTATTTTAATAAAATTAATCACTGCAATGTTTTTGGAAGAGAAATGGTCTTCCAGTGGAAGCAGTTAATATCATAATATACATGGTTTCCAAACCTAGGGTAGGTTGCCCATTAGCCTTTGTTCACTATTTATAATTATGAATTGTCATGCACTTATACATGGCAAATTCGGTGCTTTGTGAGCTCTAAATCTCTATTCTTAAAATATCTAAGAGACTAATTTCAAAATCATGGTGAGTGGCTGTGAATTTGTTAAAAACTTAGCTAAATTCAACTTACATGAAGATATTTGTGAGAATTTGCACACTTTTAAACTGAAGCACCTAAATTTCAGAGGCATTTCTGGCATGGCATATTTTAATTGATTGCGATTACAGGGGAGGTTGACCCCATTTGCTAATGTACATTGTACACAGCTAATTGTAATTGCTGGGGAGGTTGACCCCATTTGTCACTATTTGTTCAAGGGGAGGTTGACCCCTTGCAGGTATGGAAATAAGGGACAGTGATCAGCAATAACTAATCAAATTTGGACACTAACCAATCTAAATTCCATAGTGATAAAACATGGATAAATATTTTGCTGATCAAATTCAAAGCTTTTAATAATGATCTCTGATCAAATTATTTTCCCTTATCTCCAACCCTGCCTTGGCCACTGTACATTGTACAACATGGCTATTTTACAGGGGAGATTGGCCCCTTGTTACCATGGTACATAGTGACTGTACATGGTATGATTTAATGACTGTGATTCCTGGGGAGGTTGACCCCATTTGTCACTATTTATTACAGGGGAGGTTGACCCCTTTTGCCATTGCACTGTATGAATCGATAAGACACTTGGGCACGTTGACCCTATTGTTTGTGATTTCATGTTTTAACACAATTTTGTGAAATCCTATCCTATCCTATCCTATCAAATCTAAAACTTCCTTATGTAACCTTTTCACATATGTGAACAGGCAACCCTAGAAAATATTGTGGGTGGCCTTATATTATGATCTGATTTTTTCACAGTATATGACATTTATCCAGTTTATATGAGGAAGACCCAATTTGTCACAGTGGTGACACAATTTGCTGCTCTTAGGTTGACCCTTATTTGTCACACTCACAGTAGTGCCACTTGTGGTTGTAAATACGGGAGGTTGACCCACTTGCTACACTCAGAGTAGTGACTCTCATTCATAGCTGTTTTAAATACAGAAGGTCCAGGGCCTGAACATACAGATTGTTTCTCAAGTGCTCTGTATCTACATTGTCTAGTTACCATTTAGACATTACTGTTCAATCCTGAATTCATGAATCCAGGACATCAGGAAATGAATTGCATGCCCAGAATGTGGATACTGCGTTATATCTCTATAATTACAGATCCTGTTGTGTCTGCGGACGATTTTGGATGTTGGGAAGCCCAGGTGATTTTTATCCCATTCCGCTGTCCAGTCACTCCTATCCTGTTTTGGACCCTCTGCTCCATTGTATATTCATGAGATGGAGACCTATCATCGACTGGAATATCCATCATTCCTTCTTCATCAACTCCAGAATAGTCCATCAAGCTAGAGTCCTGCTGCTTTTGCTGACTTACCTGTTCTACCAAGTGGTATACATATTACCAACGTTAACATGGATTTTTACGAGCCAGAATTTACCAACGATTTTGTATGCTCTATCTATCATCACTCAGATACACTGTGCATCACCGCCTATGTGTATCTCTGAAATCCAGCTGTATCACAGTGACTCGAACTGAATTTACTTGGTGTATATATATTTAGTGTATGATCAGGGTCATAATACATTCTCATGAGGTCAGCATTGACTGCTCACATTTCAGTATACATGAACAAACTAAGCTTGTCAGAAAGCCAGTTATATCATCGTTATAATACATTCTGCTGCGCAGGAGGTCAGCATTGACTGCTCACAATTCAGTAGACATGAACATACAACTTGTCAGAAATCCAGCTATAGCATACTGACTTGAACTGAATTTACTTGGTGACTGTTTATATTTAGTGTGCGACCATGGCCATAATACATTCTACTTCTCATGAGGTCAGCATTGACTGCTCATCAATTCAGTATACATACAAAGCTTGTCAAAAATCCAGTTATATCATAGTGACTTGAACTGAATTTACTTGGTGTATATAATTAGTGTGTGATTATGGTCATAATACATTCTATTTCTCAAGAGGTCAGCATTGACTGCTCACATTTCAGTATAGATAAACATTAAGCTTGTCAGAAATCCAGCTATACCAGGCATAGTGACTTGAACTGAATTTACTTTGTGTATATATTTAGTGTATGGTCGTAATACATTCTACTTTTCAGGAGGCCCGCATTGACTGCTCTAATTTAAGTACATATAATTGACTTGTTCCTTTCTATTCATATTGTAGGAGAAGTGTGAAACCATCACCTATGTTTTGTCTCAACATCATATTCAGATGGCCTCCATTATACTCGAGCAGGGTCTATAAATATTTAAAAAAAATTCAATTTTTTTTTTATATCTAACATATGAACTTGGACAGGATAGCAACTTTTGATCTGACAGAACCAGATTTTGATCAGATATATCTCATATCTGACCGCTACTTCAGACCCTGCTGGAGTGTGATTTACAGTGTAATCTCTCTATAACTCTTGTCATTGTGGACTGCACTGGCACTTTTATATTTTCAGACCAGACCTCTAGAAGGGTTGAAATGATATGTGCCTAGACTCTAGTTGTTTTGGTTGAGTCAGGTGCTCTTGTTCTTGCATTGATGAGACAGCTTTCCTTACAGGAGTAACTAGTATTTAACTTTTTATTTTTTTCTTCCAATTCTATACAGGTATGTCCATGACCAGGTTTGACAACACAACAGACAGCATTGTGCAGAACTTTCTTCAGCCTGAATTTCCTCTGAAGCTGCCAGCATGTTTGATATTGTCTATATTACCGTTCAGAGTCTTGAGATAAGCCAATTCAACATGTTCAAATTCTCAGTCAATTCCCAGAGTTTGGTCGAACTTTATTCTTTGAACATAGGCGAGATACGTTTTTTCCTCAGACATATCTGATCATGCTGCTATTTCAGACCCTGTTAGTTTCTTATTCCATTATGATTTCATACTCACAGACAGAAATGGTTGCCTGCTCTCAGCATCTCTATGCTTGCTGATCCTGTGTTAACTCATTTCCTTTAATTATTACTTCCAGGTTTTTCTCAATGAGCTTTCTATTATTAATGTAGGTGATCCCAAAGATTGTTCTCTCTGTAGTGCAGTGTGACAGAGGGTTGAGGGGCGCCTGTGACATGTCTGTACATATCATCTGCAGCTTAATTTGGTGGAATCACTGGTCCTTCTGATATACTGTATCCCAGGTTATTATATTGTATTAGTTTGTTTCTAAGTTTTTTTTTTTTGTGTGTTACTTTATAGACCACCAGTCTGTTTGCAGTAGCAGTGCTTTCCATGGGGAAGCGTAAATATGGACGTTGTAAAACACTTTTATCTTTAAGAATTCCTCATGCATTGTCTATTTCAGAGAGGAAATCCTACCTCATCCTATCATCCCCAGGCTTGTGAATCCAGTACTAAATATCATTACTATCACTTTCAGGTCTTTTACCAGTGAGCTCCATCACACACAGATACTGGTATATGTGAATTCCTGTATTATGTATTATACAACAATCATATTGACTTCCTTTTGTCAACTTTATTTCAAAGATTATTCTTGAGAAAGTGAGGCTTAATCCTAACCTTCCCTTGGACAATTGACAACCTTGAGGATCTTCATTGTTTTATCCGCCATACAATTTAACTGGCTGGCAGTTCAATGTTTTGTGGGGGAATGTCTGAGAAGTGAAGGATATTACTCATTTTTAGGAGGGTAACCGGGACTCTTCCAGTGCCAGTTGTTTTCTTTAATTGAAATAAATAAAGAAAAGAAATGAAATAAAAAATTTCCTGACAGGCCCATGAACCTTTCTCGTGCTATATATTTATTGTATTAATATGGTTCTTCACTATATGACAGGTATTTTATGCTGCCCTGAATGGTTTTGTTCTTCCAGTACCGTACTTGGCTGATGTGGATTTCTGTGCCCCTACCTTCAGGCACATTTATGCATATTTCTTTCATTTTCAGTCTAAGATTGGTAAGGTAATATTCCACCATCCATGGACGCATAGTAATAGATTGCCCATGTTTTTTCATGCTATCTTTTATTGATTTACATGCTAATTTGGGAAATAAGTTCCCTTTATATTTGTTTGAGTCAATCTGTCTTGCTATACACCCTGTGCAAAATAAACTACATGTACCTGATTGTATTAGTTCATGCAATTGCAGTCTTGATATAGTTGGCTGCTATATTACCATTGATCTGCTCATGAAGATGTAAACATTTGTAGTCAAAGTCATTACTTCAGTTAGCGCTAGCCAGTTGCTGCCATTCTCAGGTTATCAAACCAACTATTAAGAGGCCAGTGATATCTACTCATCCTACTGTTTTGTGTTAAATACTGTAAGGGCTAGGTCAGAGACTTCGGTTGGGTGATAACAGTTCCATCTTTTACTCCACTGTTATCTGTGGCCCTTTATGCTCCCCACCTTTGCTGGTATAACAACATTTACATTATTTGCTAATTGGGGGCATGTTCTATCACTGCATTTGGTAACACATAATTCACATAATTCATATGTGTTCTCCATGCCCCTGCTATTTTATCATTTGTCATTTGAATTAATGATTTGTCATTTGAATTAATGATTATAACCATTGTCATTTGAATAAATGACCTAACCAGATTTCTGGGTATTGTGTTTGTCTTCCCCAGCAAACTGAGCTCATTCTCTGACCTAGTCTATCTCGAGCATAAAAGGAAATTAGGGTTACCATAATTAAGTTTATGTGAGGATCAACAAGGTCGCTTTCTTATGTTGACATGATTATAGTTTTATTGTAACTGTTGATTGTGAGTTATCGCCCTTATATTAGACTCTCCAACTTTGTAACACGAGGTCGGTCCTCGGCTACCTGGAATTTGTTTCTGGAAAATGTCAGTGATGGATTTGGTTTCTCCAGTTTGCTACAGAAAAACCCTCCCTACCCTCCCTCAATTCTCTGTCTTGTGACATTTTGTAACAGGAAGCCCTTCATGCTCCCCACCTTTGCTGGTATAACAACATTTACATTATTTGCTAATTGGGGGCATGTTCTATCACTGCATTTGGTAACACATAATTCACATAATTCATATGTGTTCTCCATGCCCCTGCTATTTTATCATTTGTCATTTGAATTAATGATTTGTCATTTGAATTAATGATTATAACCATTGTCATTTGAATAAATGACCTAACCAGATTTCTGGGTATTGTGTTTGTCTTTCCCAGCAAACTGAGCTCATTCTCTGACCTAGTCTATCTCGAGCATAAAGAAATTTCGCCTATAACATTGATAGATGGTTCACATATTAGTGCCTGTTTACAACACAGCGGGACTCTGTGGAAAGACTGTTCAGTGTTCGCTCACACATCGACACGTGCCAGCGCAGTAAAGATAAGACTTGGAGAGCTTCGGGTGACATCAGCGGTTTGGGGGTAATACGTATCGGAGCTCATTAGCATGTTTCACTAGGATATATATATCCACAACTTTCTCAGTTCAAGATTTATATATCAGAACTTTGACGATGACAGGATATATATATCTCCAACAACACAATTTGAAATATATATATATCAGCAAGATACGTTTCGCTGGATATATAAAAACGTGATCGTTGATCGAGAATATAGAATAAATTTATATACCCAAAAATAACGTAACTAGAGATATATATATCTAGCAATCTAAAATAGTTATTTATAAATCTTTCACGCATTATTTTCGCTGATATAGGATTTAAATTTTACTAAAACCAGTGTTTATTTCACCTTCGTGTTTAACGGATTTATATATCTGGTTGATAAATACCAGATATTAATAAATAAATAGATTAAATCAGATAGTGACAAACGGCGCCTCATACATAGTTACCATTCAGGCGTATCCTCTGAATTGAAGTAGGTCAACGCTGAACAGGAAGTTGTTACGTGAGTTGAAGTGTCTAATAACAGTTATGCAGTTTACGTCGTCGCAGCAAAACTCAGTCTGGGAACTCAGTCAATGTATAATAAATGAAACGACCCAGTTGTTCCTTTGAAGTATTATGCTATTTTGTTCAGAGTGAGCTGACCAGGCTGGGAAATATCCACACGAATGACGTCATCCGAAACTACAAATGTGTGTTATTATGCCCAGCTATCGAGGAAAACTTACTGGAGCTCGGTGATTGGATGAAACTGAAAATGACTGTCACTGTGTACTACAGCTGAGAACTTCCTGGTTAATTATTGAGAAAATTGTAACCAACAATCTGAGCTCCATGTAAAAAAAAGTTCGTTCAATGGTAAATCACGCATTCGCCGCAAAGAAGAAGTCATGAATCCTTCGTCGGAGAATAATGGTGGGAGATTACCTGAAGTCTTCTGTATCACTGCAGTTATAATTCAGCAGAGATAATACACCGCGACACATTTGGGGAATTCGACAGACAAAAAAACCCAATCGGTGAAATATTGAAAACTGTTAATCGGTTCAGCAGCAACTACTACAACACAATATCAAAGCAAACTGTCGTTTGGGAAAAAAATTCTACCATGTTTTTTTTCTGAATCAAAGGCTCATGCACATTTACATTTGTGAAAATATAATAATATCTTAGTATTTAGTAGGATAATGAGGTCTTTTCTATGGCAAGCCGTTTCAGTATTTAATCGGTTATTCCACATATGTTGAAAACTTTTGCACATATGTCAAAAAGTTTTTAACATATGTATAAAACTTTTCAACATATGTCTAAAAGTGCGAATTTATTCCACATATGTGTAAAAGTTTTATACATATCTTGAAAACTTTTTGACATATGTGCAAAAGTTTTCAACATATGTGGAATAGTTAATTTATTTAACATATGTGTAGAACTTTTCAACATATGTGTAAAACTTTTACACATATGTCTAAAACACATATGTCTATGTTGAAAAAAAGGTTTTTGCACATATGTCTAAACTTTTACACACATGTATACAACTTTTCAACATAAGTGAAATAGTTATTTTATTTCACATATGTGCAAAACTTTTCCACATATGTCTGAAAGTTGCGACATCTACCGTAGGCATTGACTGCTTCCTGGTATCATTTTGGCGCCTTTTCCTCCTGCAAACAAAGGAACAATCTTTCCACAATGATAACATATTCAGTAAGGTTGACCTTGAAATGGCTGTAAGAGACTTGAGTTCGTGTGTTTATTTATCTGTGACCCAGCTGATTACTCCTACACTGCCGTATTTCGATCCTGTATGTCAGATGTCTTGTTAATTGAGGCTTTGTTCCTACCCCAGCCCCGCTCTCCTCCTTCGTATGAAGTTTACATGGACCCACCGTACTCTGTACCACATTTAGCTACCGTACACAGGGGCTTGTTGTTGGTCAGTTAATAATTTAGGATCTTAATTTTCATATATACTCTCCTCGTACTCATATTTATGAAGTAGGATGAGAGTTTATAAGAATATAATATCATAATTAATAACTGACCAACAACAAGCCCCTGTGCTATACCGCAGCTTGTACGATCTGCGTTAGCTACAGGAGTAGAGGTGCGTTTAAGGAAGATAATCCTGTATGAACCTTGAATCTAAGATAATATAGTACCATTATTATTATTATAAGCTTCTGTGTCCTCGCTGTTGTTCCACATGTCTCGCATAGTCGGAGAGACGAAAAACAAACCCCGAAGGGATAGCGCCATTTTGAAATGGTCGTTAGATAACAAACATTCACGAGAGATAATACCACAGGGAGCAGTCCATTTCCTTTGCATTAACTCTCCTGGAATTTATTTAACATATGTACAAAACTTTTGCACATATGTGGAAAAACACTTTATTTGACATATGTGGAAAGGTTTTGTACATATGTATAAAACTTTTCAACATATGTGAAATAGTTAATTCATTTTACATATGTGTAAAACTTTTCCACATATGTGTACAACTTTTCAACATATGTGTAAAACTTTTGTACATATGTCTAAAAACTGTTTTTTACACATATGTGGAATTCTTTTGTACATTTGCAAAACTTTTCAACATATGTGAAATAACCGATTAAATACTGAAACGGCTTGCCATACTTTTCGGCTGGTAATGACATCTATGTTTCGTGAAATTATGTTTTGGTATAGGGCTACACATTTAGCAGGGGTGTTTCATTTGGTATAATGGGAGAAAACCCTGTTTGGAGGTGTTGCATTGACTCGAATAGAAACCATCAGAGCTGAATTCTTTGCGGCTTTGCTCGTTCAAGTTTTCCACGGGTCCTTTGCCCCTTATTTTCGCTAGATGCATTTAGCACAACGGTGATGAAGTATCCTGTGTCTATCTCTTATGATTGTCCTTGGTAGTATATGAAGCGCAAATCTCTCAAAATGGTGTGGTGAGGGAAAAGAGTGTTTAACGAAGATTGTATGATCTTTGATCTTATACCTGGGTTGTGAAGGTGGACGTTTAACCTCGGAATTTGGAGGTCACTTCCGGTGACAAGTGGGTGCTAAAATAGGACTTAACTCCGGAGCTCTTTTAATGAATGTGAAAAGACGGACGTTACGCCCAGTCAACTGAGTCTATATGGGCCAACCTATGTCCCAATGTGTAGGGTGTCATTTTGAAGCTCTCGTGGATTAGACTACGACTGCTATGTTTGATCGGAAATGACATAATGGAGAGAATGCACAGTCCAGTAGAAGAGAACAATGGAAACATTTTAGGAGTACACAGAGTCGTATTTCAGCAATCTAGGGGCGATCCTTATCCCGATGAAGCTAATGCATCATGGGAGGTATCCTGGTAAAATGGACAATGCTTAGCGTAGTTTGGACCGGAAATGACGTAATGTGCGCATGCACAGTCGAGTCGCTATGATGGCGTCACAGAGACGTCATTTTCAAAAAGTATATTTTAGTCGATTATTTAAACTTTAATTTCTCCGCAAAAACTGCATGATAAATTAGTAAATATTAATCTGGTGTGAAATAGATTTTGCCCATTTTTCCTCGCGGGAAAGCAAAAATTTTGTAAACAAACGACGAAAACACCACTTACATTCGCGGTGAGCCAGCTCGCAATTTCTTGTCGTTCCGGAGATAGCGCAAAATGTTTGGTAGCTGGGTCATAATGCCCCCCCAAGGCCTAGTAGCGTTAACGCCCTGAGACACTCAGCTGAAAGAAAGAGAGATGAAAAACACAAACAAACATATTGCGTATTATTTATTGTATTACCACCTCCATCAGATCTCACCCAATCTGGTCAAGCTGCGTTGGGGTTGTTCGGAATTCCTGTATGCTGTTGTTCACGAATCATGCGCCCTGTCGGCTGCTCCTATCCAATCAGGAGCTGCCATTTGAGAAATGCCCGTGTCTGTTAGACGCATTGTCTACCGGTCGTTCGTTGTAGTCCACCTGAACGTCTTCGACAGTCCAGGATGTCATTGCCTTACAAACACCTTTTCGTTCCATCGTCATCAATCGATGTGTGGGTATCCCAGTTTGGTATGGAAAAACGTGACACTGGCCAACATCGCTATCGTCTATTGGGATTTGAGGAGTTGTTTTTGGGCCCATTCTAACGGATCCAAGGTATAGACCTGGTAGAATCTTCACCCAGGTACGATTCATGATGTTGAACGGTTGGTGGCAGACTCGGATTTTGGCACTCGGGTAATAATTCCACAGTTGCTATAGGGAGTAGTGCATAGTTTCGGATTATTGGTCCCCCTCAAAAATTTTAATACAGCAGACCTTCTGGGTCTGACCACATGATAATTATCCTTCCCTTTTTGGTAACCAGTATCTATAATACCAAGCTTCTGGGTACTACCATTCCTTCAAAATGACATATGCGGATGGGTGGCTCGGTTGAGCTATATGGCGAATCGGGCCGCGAAGTCAACCTTCGTCAGCCTCAGTTTCGTACGTTTTTCAGGTGTTTAAAAATAGGGTTATGTTACATATGGAATATGTGACAAAAAACGGCATGGTCGACCCCATATTTTGAATAGGTTTTTTATCTCGCCTCGAGACGGGGAACACTTAGACGAAATCTTATTGAAATCGATTGTCAAGATTTTTCCAGGGAATGGACGAAATATGGCGTATTTTGGGTCATTTTAATAGATTTCCCAGAAAATATGGAGTACGTTCCGAGGGAAGAAAATTTATCCTGGGTTGAATTTGCATAGCTGGCTTGTATGCTGAATTAATGGTATGAGCATTCCCATGAAGAAAATATATACTTTTATATGGGTTTTCTGGATGGTTTGGCATCTCAGAAAGACGGAAGGGCTATACCAAGGGTCTATTTCCAGCAACGAGGGGCCTACTGTGGACTGCACCCTATAGCCAAAAGCGAGGATGAGACGGAAGGCAGTAGCTTGATCATAAAAGATCGCCTCGACGTAGCTGTGTAGACGGGAAAGGTCGATTGTAAGCAAGTGTAAATATCTTGAGTAGGGCACTGGCTATGAAAACACCGACGGATGGTGGACCAGTGACGGCGGTACATATCACTCACAGGAGAGGGGCTTCAGGTAACGCTTCGCTGGGTACGTCATCCACGAGATACACGTGGCCATCGACGTCGTCCACTACCTTACTCAAGATCTTGTCGTCAGAGTCTGGCTGCTGAAGCCGCATCATCATCGGCCGAAAAAACGGCGGAATCAATCTCGAAAGGCTGCTCAATCTGCGGTTCCACGTGCCGTGTGGGCTAGTGGCGCTTCAACTAAAATAAACGCGTGGAGTGGTGTCCACATTCCTAACATTCCTCCTTCGTGGATGACCAATGGACTGCACTTACGTGGCGCTGTAAATGATCCGAACTGTGTATGTATCGGACAGATAGAAGAGGAGAGAGCGTATGTTCACGTTTAGCATCTGACCGAAATTATTTACTCCGCTACATGACTTTCGCCGCGATGAATTTGCTAGCCATGACGTTGTCTGCTCGCATAGCTGTAAACAAGTCGTTTCAACGCCCGAATAATTTACATCACGGATATCTGTGGGTCTATGGTTAGGAATCCGGACAACACTTCAAACGCTTAAGTCAGATGAAGCCTCACCAACGCACACAACAACTCGCAGCTACACGATCTTTAGCGGTGAAGGCCACTGCTTCCCGACTCACTTTCGATTTTGGCTAAATTTCACGCAGTACGGAGACCTAGCAACTACCGTATTATATACGAGTTTTCGACCAACCTTCCTCCATCACGAATCGTACCTCATTGGAGACGATTTTAACTCAGCTCGATACCTTGGATCGAGTCACATGAGCCCCATGGAAGGTACAGTGACAAGTACCACATTTTTTTCACCAAAGTTGGACACCTACTCATTCGCTGATAACAGACGTCTAAAGCAATTGCAGCCCGGACTGCTCGAGGAGGTTGGCGGACCAGAGCGAACGGCCGACCGACAATGCGTCTCACAAAAAAGAGCGAACATGACCGAACACTGACTCACAGGGAAGATTCTGACTGGACAAGAGCAGCCGACGGTGCATCGAGTGCACGGATATTAGCGTAAATGAATTGTAGCGCGGCTCCTATCGGTTGGGTTTGATGTACTGGCGGGGATAATAAACTGCGTAATATATGACGTTTTCAATTTTAATTTATTCACCAGTTCAAGTATAATATATGCAAATACAGAATATATATATAGAAATCAACTGGTGAGCAAAATCGGATTTAGATGATTGAACGAGTTCATGAAATAATTGGCGAGATTGAAACCCCAGAGGGCTTGTTATATTCCGAATGATAAGTTGTATTGTATGTACAACACTTCAGATTGGGAATGCAATCATGTTCCTAAAACGGTGATGTCGACTTGCTTTATAAACTGGTGAATAATGATACTCTTCACGGTCGGCCGGACCTGAAAATGTGATGTACGATTGCAGTTCAAATGTGACTTATAATAATTAAAAAGTGACTTATCAAAAATTGAATTCGTTGTTTGCTGTCGTGTAGGTAATTTGTTCCACAATCTTTAATTTTTGCTGAAAACATTTACAAATTGAAGGAATAAAGCGGTGAACACTTGTTGCTGCTTTTCATCTTTCATCAAAAATTGAATTCGTTGTTTTCTGTCGAGCAGGTAAGTTGTTCCACAATATTGGGCCTTTAATTTTTGCTGAAAACAATGACAAATAGGAGGAATAAAAGCGTCGGTATAAATTAATATCTGAATTGCGACTGGTATAGCGGTGAACAGGTCATATGCATGTTGCTGCTTTTCATTTTTAGCCGTCGTGCAACGACATGCTATTGGGACCGTCTTCACAAAAACCGTTCACTGGCCAATCAGGTCCCTGGTCAAGGTGTCATTGCGACAAAATAGTTCTGTGTTGTTTTTGATAAAAATGGACTACTGCAGTCTTTCATTCTATCCTCTTCTGGCAGACAGGAATTACGGTTCTAGAGCATCGCTTAAGATTGTATCCTTTGAATGTTGTTTCTTTAGTCCGAGAAATACTTTGCAATCGTTGATAAAAGTCAGAAAAAGAGAAAAGTCTGAAAAATAGTACCTTGGGGTCAATCTCCATAACACTTCCAATCGTGTTAAAACAAAAGACTCAAAATGTCAGACTGCGACATTAGACTTTTTGCCTCCCTTGTTTTTCCATACAGAAAGGAATACACAAGGAGGCAACCAGTCGATACGACTGCAGCAGAGATGAAGATGATTGTGCTTTCATGCGAGGAGAATGATTTCCTCAGACGTCAGGTTCTTCCACAACAACAATTTTGGTCTCACTTTGTTTTGTTTTACCTTGATTTGCTGTAGTTATATTTTATGATATATACCATAATTTGCCATAGTCGAAGACCACGATTCGATCGCTTGAACGTCAGGAATTTAGCCTCGACAGAAGTTACAATGACAACACAAACAGTGGTAACGGATAACGGAGAACAACAACAACAACAACAACAAACCCCACATTTGCATTCCGCCTGACCAGACGTCGTTTTTAATTTATTACTTGGAGCTGATTATTTTTTTTAACTTGGAGACATCTTGGAAATTGAAATAAAATTGACTTGGTGTGATATCTTGGAGATTGAAACTGATTATTGGAATCTTGGAGATGATCATTGGGAATAGATTTGCTGACTCGAAAATATTTTTTTAATTGATGATACTGTGGCCCGATACTGTTCACTATAGTA
>JAVTVY010034382.1:0-14894 GCA_036873755.1 Hanleya hanleyi
GCCGAAGACGGGTCGCCGAATTCGGGCCGAGCCGAAGACGAGAAGTGTGCCGAGCCGAAGACGGGTCGCCGAATTCGGGCCGAGCCGAAGACGTGAAGTCTGCCGAGCCGATGACGGGTCGCCGAATTCGGGCCGCCGAATTCGGGTCGCCGAAGACGTGAGGTCTGCCGAGCCGAAAGGGGCTGCCGCCGAAGACGCTGTGGTGTGCTGTACAGACCGACCCCGCCGAAGGGCTACTGCTAGGAGAGGCAGTGATACGGAGAGGATTCCAGAGACGATTAATAACGCTTAGATGAACTGGGCCGTGTAATCTTAGACACGGTAGATGTTCCATACAGTCCGGGGCTACGCCTACGACCGGAGAGGAACCAGAGACGCCGTACCATACCACGACGGGAGCCAGTCTGGACGAGACTGGGCCGTGACGCGTCATAGATAGGGTCTCTTGTATATATTGTATATTATTAGTCTTTCTCTTTAAGATAAAGATAACACTTAACGATAACTACCTCTAGAGTAGGGATCTTTATTACAGGTATTGTGCGCGTACAGAGCTGTGTACATTGCAGAATACAATATTATTACTTTATTATTGCCTTGGTTGTTTCTATCCTACCTCCTCGATCCAGACAAGGTGACAGGTTGAATCGGACCTTCCTCGTTGGCCAATTCCAGTCATACGAGACTGCGTTCACATCAGCCTGACAATTTGTCACAGGGGCCTGAGACCAGGCCGCCTCAAGTCTCGTGTACACCGCAAAGATAGACGTTTTCTGACCGCTCGAACGTCACAGATGTGTTTATTTCGGAAGACCTGACGACCAAGAGACTCAGGCTGCTGATGACTACCAAAAAGCAGTCAGGGGTCGAGCATGCGTACTCGAGAGAGGGCACTATACTGAGTAAAATGATTGATGGGCCGATAGTCAAGCTGCAGAACCCTGATGATTTTATCAAATAGGTGTTGACCGGGTTGACTATCAGGAGTTCGACTATTTTGGGGTGGCGGCCTAGGACTGGCAGGGAGTAAAACCATACACCCAACTCTCTAAATGTAGTGCTTATTTACCAAGTACTGATCATGCTGAACTTGTCAATCATAATCTCTCCGTCCCTTCGTTACCAGGAACGTGCCAAAACACTATATGTCAAAACTCCTCAGAATTTACCACAGGACTTACAGGTTGTGATCTACCTTCGTTTGTCAATTGTGAAGATTCGTTTAAAATCGTAACAGAAGTTAACTCTTGCTCAACAAATTTCAAAGTGTTAACCCTTTCATTGTATAACCTGGGTTCACCTGCCATGTCGCGGCCTTTACAAGAATAGATGTACACTTAGATTTGTCGTGCATGCTTTGATGTCGAACTAAGAGGAAGTGACACTGGGTTATCCGCCAGTAACGACTCTTGCTCAACAAATTTCAAAGTGTTAACCCTTTCATTGTATAACCTGGGTTCACCTGCCATGTCGCGGCCTTTACAAGAATAGATGTACACTTAGATTTGTCGTGCATGCTTTGATGTCGAACTAAGAGGAAGTGACACTGGGTTATCCGCCAGTAACGACAGAATTCCCTTTTCGTTTGATCAGCGTACAGTATCGCTCAATTCGTAGAAATACGCCCGCCGACATAACGGCGCTGTAATAGAACGACTACGAACATGGACGTATACGCTGTACGTCATAAACAGAATGAGGAGAGAAAACCGTGATGTTCCATCTAAATATCCATTCAATGTTAATACTTGTATTACTACACATTCCAGTGATGGTCATCTACATGTACATGCTAGCCTAGGTACTGGTGTGGCCATGTGTCGCAGTAGTTCTACTTCCCCTGGTAATAACGCTCATGTTCGTGAACAAACTGATGATGAAAATGCCATATCTGGTTGTTTCGTTTCTGCTTCCCCTGATAATAACGCTCATGTTCGTGAACAAGCTGATGTTGAAAATGCTATATCTGCTTGTTTCGTTTCTGCCTCCCCTGATAATAACGCTCATGTTCGTGAACTAGCTGATGATGTTAATGCCATATCTGGTTGTTTCGTTTCTGCTTCCCCTGATAATAATGATCATGTTCGTGAACAAACTGATGATGTTAATGCCATATCTGGTTGTTTCGTTTCTGCTTCCCCTGATAATAACGCTCATGTTCGTGAACAAGCTGATGATGAAAATGCCATATCTGGTTGTTTCCTTTCTGCTTCCCCTGATAATAACGCTCATGTTCGTGAGCAAACTGATGCTGAAACTGCTATATCTGGTTGTTTCGTTTCTGCTTCCCCTGATAATAACGCTCATGTTTGTGAACAAACTGATGATGAAAATGCCGTATCTGGATGTTTCGTTTCTGCTTCCCCTGATAATAACGCTCATGTTCGTGAACACACTGATGATGAAAATGCCATATCTGGTTGTTTCGTTTCTCCTTCCCCTGATAATAACGCTCATGTTCGTGAACAAGCTGATGATGAAAATGCTATATCTGGTTGTTTTGTTTCTGCTTCCCCTGATAATAACGCTCATGTTCGTGAACAAGCTGATGATGAAAATGCTATATCTGGTTGTTTCGTTTCTGCTTCCCCTGATAATAACGCTCATGTTCGTGAACAAGCTGATGATGAAAATGCTATATCTGGTTGTTTGGTTTCTGCTTCCCCTGATAATAACGCTCATGTTCGTGAACAAACTGATGATGAAAATGCCATATCTGGTTGTTTCCTTTCTGCCTCCCCTGATAATAACGCTCATGTTCGTGAACAAACTGATGATGAAAATGCCATATCTGGTTGTTTCGTTTCTGTTTCGCCTGATAATAACGCTCATGTTCGTGAACAAGCTGATGTTGAAAATGCTATATCTGGTTGTTTCCTTTCTGCCTCCCCTGATAATAACGCTCATGTTCGTGAACAAACTGATGATGAAAATGCCATATCTGGTTGTTTCGTTTCTGCTTCCCCTGATAATAACGCTCATGTTCGTGAACAAGCTGATGTTGAAAATGCTATATCTGGTTGTTTCGTTTCTGCCTCCCCTGATAATAACGCTCATGTTCGTGAACAAACTGATGATGAAAATGCCATATCTGGTTGTTTCCTTTCTGCCTCCCCTGATAATAACGCTCATGTTGGTGAACAAACTGATGATGAAAATGCCATATCTGGTTGTTTCGTTTCTGCTTCCCCTGATAATAACGCTCATGTTCGTGAACAAGCTGATGTTGAAAATGCTATATCTGCTTGTTTCGTTTCTGCCTCCCCTGATAATAACGCTCATGTTCGTGAACAAACTGATGATGAAAATGCCATATCTGGTTGTTTCGTTTCTGCTTCCCCTGATAATAACGCTCATGTTCGTGAACAAGCTGATGATGGAAATGCTATATCTGGTTGTTTCGTTTCTGCTTCCCCTGATAATAACGCTCATGTTCGTGAACAAGCTGATGATGAAAATGCTATATCTGGTTGTTTTGTTTCTGCTTCCCCTGATAATAACGCTCATGTTCGTGAACAAACTGATGATGAAAATGGCATATCTGGTTGTTTCGTTTCTGCTTCCCCTGATAATAGCGCTCATGTTCGTGAACAAGCTGATGTTGAAAATGCCATATCTGGTTGTTTCGTTTCTGCTTCCCCTGATAATAACGCTCATGTTCGTGAACAAGCTGATGTTGAAAATGCTATATCTGGTTGTTTCGTTTCTGCCTCCCCTGATAATAACGCTCATGTTCGTGAACAAACTGATGATGAAAATGCCATATCTGGTTGTTTCCTTTCTGCCTCCCCTGATAATAACGCTCATGTTCGTGAACAAACTGATGATGAAAATGCCATATCTGGTTGTTTCGTTTCTGCTTCCCCTGATAATAACGCTCATGTTCGTGAACAAGCTGATGTTGAAAATGCTATATCTGCTTGTTTCGTTTCTGCCTCCCCTGATAATAACGCTCATGTTCGTGAACAAACTGATGATGAAAATGCCATATCTGGTTGTTTCGTTTCTGCTTCCCCTGATAATAACGCTCATGTTCGTGAACAAGCTGATGATGAAAATGCTATATCTGGTTGTTTGGTTTCTGCTTCCCCTGATAATAACGCTCATGTTCGTGAACAAACTGATGATGAAAATGCCATATCTGGTTGTTTCCTTTCTGCCTCCCCTGATAATAAGGCTCATGTTCGTGAACAAACTGATGATGAAAATGCCATATCTGGTTGTTTCGTTTCTGTTTCGCCTGATAATAACGCTCATGTTCGTGAACAAGCTGATGTTGAAAATGCTATATCTGGTTGTTTCGTTTCTGCCTCCCCTGATAATAACGCTCATGTTCGTGAACAAACTGATGATGAAAATGCCATATCTGGTTGTTTCGTTTCTGCTTCCCCTGATAATAACGCTCATGTTCGTGAACAAGCTGATGTTGAAAATGCCATATCTGGTTGTTTCGTTTCTGCTTCCCCTGATAATAACGCTCATGTTCGTGAACAAGCTGATGTTGAAAATGCTATATCTGGTTGTTTCGTTTCTGCCTCCCCTGATAATACCGCTCATGTTCGTGAACAAACTGATGATGAAAATGCCATATCTGGCTGTTTCCTTTCTGCCTCCCCTGATAATAACGCTCATGTTCGTGAACAAACTGATGATGAAAATGCCATATCTGGTTGTTTCGTTTCTGCTTCCCCTGATAATAACGCTCATGTTCGTGAACAAGCTGATGTTGAAAATGCTATATCTGGTTGTTTCGTTTCTGCCTCCCCTGATAATAACGCTCATGTTCGTGAACAAACTGATGATGAAAATGCCATATCTGGTTGTTTCGTTTCTGCTTCCCCTGATAATAACGCTCATGTTCGTGAACAAGCTGATGATGGAAATGCTATATCTGGTTGTTTCGTTTCTGCTTCCCCTGATAATAACGCTCATGTTCGTGAACAAGCTGATGATGAAAATGCTATATCTGGTTGTTTTGTTTCTGCTTCCCCTGATAATAACGCTCATGTTCGTGAACAAGCTGATGTTGAAAATGCTATATCTGGTTGTTTCGTTTCTGCCTCCCCTGATAATAACGCTCATGTTCGTGAACAAGCTGATGATGAAAATGCTATATCTGGTTGTTTCGTTTCCGCTTCCCCTGATAATAACGCTCATGTTCGTGAACAAGCTGATGATGAAAATGCTATATCTGGTTGTTTTGTTTCTGCTTCCCCTGATAATAACGCTCATGTTCGTGAACAAACTGATGATGAAAATGGCATATCTGGTTGTTTCGTTTCTGCTTCCCCTGATAATAGCGCTCATGTTCGTGAACAAGCTGATGTTGAAAATGCCATATCTGGTTGTTTCGTTTCTGCTTCCCCTGATAATAACGCTCATGTTCGTGAACAAGCTGATGTTGAAAATGCTATATCTGGTTGTTTCGTTTCTGCCTCCCCTGATAATAACGCTCATGTTCCTGAACAAACTGATGATGAAAATGCCATATCTGGTTGTTTCCTTTCTGCCTCCCCTGATAATATCGCTCATGTTCGTGAACAATCTGATGATGAAAATGCCATATCTGGTTGTTTCGTTTCTGCTTCCCCTGATAATAACGCTCATGTTCGTGAACAAGCTGATGTTGAAAATGCTATATCTGGTTGTTTCGTTTCTGCCTCCCCTGATAATAACGCTCATGTTCGTGAACAAGCTGATGATGAAAATGCCATATCTGGTTGTTTCGTTTCTGCTTCCCCTGATAATAACGCTCATGTTCGTGAACAAGCTGATGATGAAAATGCTATATCTGGTTGTTTCGTTTCTGCCTCCCCTGATAATAACGCTCATGTTCGTGAACAAGCTGATGATGAAAATGCTATATCTGGGTGTTTTGTTTCTGCTTCCCCTGATAATAACGCTCATGTTCGTGAACAAACTGATGATGAAAATGCCATATCTGGTTGTTTCCTTTCTGCCTCCCCTGATAATAACGCTCATGTTCGTGAACAAACTGATGATGAAAATGCCATATCTGGTTGTTTCGTTTCTGCTTCCCCTGATAATAACGCTCATGTTCGTGAACAAACTGATGATGAAAATGCCATATCTGGTTGTTTCCTTTCTGCCTCCCCTGATAATAACGCTCATGTTCGTGAACAAACTGATGATGAAAATGCCATATCTGGTTGTTTCGTTTCTGCCTCCCCTGATAATAACGCTCATGTTCGTGAACAAACTGATGATGAAAATGCTATATCTGGTTGTTTCGTTTCTGCTTCCCCTGATAATAACGCTCATGTCCGTGAACAAGCTGATGATGAAAATGCTATATCTGGTTGTTTCGTTTCTGCTTCCCCTGATAATAACGCTCATGTTCGTGAACAAGCTGATGATGAAAATGCTATATCTGGTTGTTTTGTTTCTGCTTCCCCTGATAATAACGCTCATGTTCGTGAACAAGCTGATGATGAAAATGCTATATCTGGTTGTTTCGTTTCTGCTTCCCCTGATAATAACGCTCATGTTCGTGAACAAACTGATGATGAAAATGCCATATCTGGTTGTTTCGTTTCTGCCTCCCCTGATAATAACGCTCATGTTCGTGAACAAACTGATGATGAAAATGCCATATCTGGTTGTTTCGTTTCTGCTTCCCCTGATAATAACGCTCATGTTCGTGAACAAACTGATGATGAAAATGCCATATCTGGTTGTTTCCTTTCTGCCTCCCCTGATAATAACGCTCATGTTCGTGAACAAACTGATGATGAAAATGCCATATCTGGTTGTTTCGTTTCTGCTTCCCCTGATAATAACGCTCATGTTCGTGAACAAACTGATGATGAAAATGCTATATCTGGTTGTTTCGTTTCTGCTTCCTGATGCTCATGCCATTGAACAAGCTGATGATGAAAATGCTATATCTGGTTGTTTCGTTTCTGCTTCCCCTGATAATAACGCTCATGTTCGTGAACAAGCTGATGATGAAAATGCTATATCTGGTTGTTTTGTTTCTGCTTCCCCTGATAATAACGCTCATGTTCGTGAACAAACTGATGATAAAAATGCCATATCTGGTTGTTTCGTTTCTGCTTCCCCTGATAATAACGCTCATGTTCGTGAACAAGCTGATGTTGAAAATGCTATATCTGGTTGTTTCGTTTCTGCCTCCCCTGATAATAACGCTCATGTTCGTGAACAAACTGATGATGAAAATGCCATATCTGGTTGTTTCGTTTCTGCTTCCCCTGATAATAACGCTCATGTTCGTGAACAAGCTGATGATGAAAATGCTATATCTGGTTGTTTCGTTTCTGCTTCCCCTGATAATAACGCTCATGTTCGTGAACAAGCTGATGATGAAAATGCTATATCTGGTTGTTTTGTTTCTACTTCCCCTGATAATAACGCTCATGTTCGTGAACAAACTGATGATGAAAATGCCATATCTGGCTGTTTCGTTTCTGCTTCCCCTGATAATAACGCTCATGTTCGTGAACAAGCTGATGTTGAAAATGCCATATCTGGTTGTTTCGTTTCTGCTTCCCCTGATAATAACGCTCATGTTCGGGAACAAGCTGATGTTGAAAATGCTATATCTGGTTGTTTCGTTTCTGCCTCCCCTGATAATAACGCTCATGTTCGTGAACAAACTGATGATGAAAATGCCATATCTGGTTGTTTCCTTTCTGCCTCCCCTGATAATAACGCTCATGTTCGTGAACAAACTGATGATGAAAATGCCATATCTGGTTGTTTCGTTTCTGCTTCCCCTGATAATAACGCTCATGTTCGTGAACAAGCTGATGATGAAAATGCTATATCTGGTTGTTTCGTTTCTGCTTCCCCTGATAATAACGCTCATGTTCGTGAACAAGCTGATGATGAAAATGCCATATCTGGTTGTTTCCTTTCTGCTTCCCCTGATAATAACGCTCGTGTTCGTGAACAAGCTGATGATGAAAATGCTATATCTGGTTGTTTGGTTTCTGCTTCCCCTGATAATAACGCTCATGTTCGTGAACAAACTGATGATGAAAATGCCATATCTGGTTGTTTCCTTTCTGCCTCCCCTGATAATAAGGCTCATGTTCGTGAACAAACTGATGATGAAAATGCCATATCTGGTTGTTTCGTTTCTGTTTCGCCTGATAATAACGCTCATGTTCGTGAACAAGCTGATGTTGAAAATGCTATATCTGGTTGTTTCGTTTCTGCCTCCCCTGATAATAACGCTCATGTTCGTGAACAAACTGATGATGAAAATGCCATATCTGGTTGTTTCGTTTCTGCTTCCCCTGATAATAACGCTCATGTTCGTGAACAAGCTGATGTTGAAAATGCCATATCTGGTTGTTTCGTTGAGGTTGAAAGTTCAAATACTCTAGTCAAGGGACTTAACTCCTCCAGTACCTTACTTTCAAGTGATATCTCCCTAAAGAGCACGTCAAATGAAGTATTCGTGTGCAAGTCCATGAGTGATTCAGTGAAGTGTGCGTATGAAAAGGTTTCTGGTCATTCACCCTCTTATAAGAGTACGTTCAGTGATACGCTAATTGTTATGAAACCGTCTGCTGATTCCTTCAATCGCTTGATCAATGATACTTCAATCTTGCCTGGTCACAATTGCATTGGTAACCCGCTTGCAGGTCACAGCTATGCTGACAGTGTGTCTGCAAAGAAATTACGCATGTTAAATCTGAATGTTTGTGGTTTGAGAAGTAAACTAACTAATGTCGATTTCAAACTTGAACTACAAAATTATGATATTATTGTACTCAATGCAATTAAATGTGATGATAGCGACACTGGGGTTATAAAGGATATTTTCAAGCAAATTGAATACGATTGTTTTTCAAAGAACGGACTTAAAAGTTTCAACAGTGAGGTCTGGTTGTATAGTAATTGTAATTCGTTCCAATATATGTAATTCTTGTACTAGTATTAACCCTACCTGGCCTGGGGGGGCGACATGCCTCCACCCCTACCAAACATTCTGCGCTATCTCCGGAGCGACAACAAAATGGAGAGCTGAAACTCCTTGACTTTATAGTTTATCATATTGGGGTCATTTTGAGCCTATTTGCATAACCCCACGAGCAGAGGATCATGGGTAAATTCAAGATGGCGGCCACGTGGGGTACCAGAAAAGTGATGTTTTATCATATTTCTGCAAAATTTCTGCTTTTTTTGCGACGAAAATGGGCAAAAACTATTTTATTTCACATCACATTAATATTTACTAATTTATCATGCAGTTTTTTGCGGAGAAATTGCAAAAATAAAAAATTCGGAAAATCCGAATGAAAAATCTAACAAAATCAAACCTTTTTGAAAATGTTGTCACTGTGACAGTTTCAGCTCAAGGGGTAAGAAAAATAAAATTGTAAGGGTGCTGCAATCATCAACCTTGACATGGCTAACATCACAGTCACGTAGCCTCACAGCCAAGGTGGTAATGCCCCTCGAGTCGAAGTTCAACAGGTTATGTTAGGAATCCTTGAGACAGCCCAAACTACCAGAGACAGACCAGCCCAGATTGTCGCCAATGCCCTCCAATCTTCATCAGATACAGTGAGAACCCATTTCGGCAATCTAGAAAGTGTTAAGAGAAACATCCGCCGTATCAGACGAGGTGCCCTCCTCGCCGAACCTGCCAATTTGAGGAGTCTCGTCGTTCCAGATGAATGGAAAACAACAGGTGATGACCAACAGGACAATTTCCTCATCCACGACAGCGGACCAGATTTCACTGGTCATAGGGTAGTAGTGTTTGCTGCCGACAAAGCACTGCGTCATCTTGCGGCTAGTGACAAGTGGTTTATGGATGGGAACTTTTCCATAGCTCCAACCATCTTCTTACAACTTTATGTTATAAGGCGACCTCTTGGCGACAGTGCAGTCTTTTGTGTTTATGCTTTGTTTTCCCATAAGTCGCAGGAATGTTCCAAGAAAACGACAACGCAGGGCTACCATAGAACTGCAACAGAGACTTAAACACATTTGTGAAGAACGAAGGGACGGAGTGACAATAGCGCAGACACTTCATGCTGCAGGTCACCGCATAAGATGCAGTGAATTCAGTACGTAGGATAATTAGTGCATCAATTGACATTTTTGACGAGTTTATATCAGATTTTCATATATATCTGATACAAAAGCATTTATTTTATATTGATATAGCAGTAATTAATCAAACCTTACAAATTATCTTGATGTGCTATATATATGTTATCTATTTAATGTGCTATCTATCTATTTAATGTGCTATAATACCCATGTTTAATCAAATAAAGAATGTACAAATTATATTTGACTTTGTAGATTTATTTCCATGTTTGGGAGGGGAAATATCCGGGAGGGTAAATTGCCGGGAGGAAAGATATCCGGGAGGGGAGATGTCCGGAGGGGAACGATCCGGGAGGGGAACGATCCGGGAGGGGAAATGTCCGTACACCGGAGTATATATATTCCCCCATACAATTCCAGATATACTGACAGTGGTTCACTTGATGAAATAGAGAATGACATACTAAGTTTTGATAGGGGCACACATTATATATTGATATGTGGTGAGTTTAATGCGCATACAAACAATCTCTCTGATTTAGTTAACTTTGACGAACAAATGTGCGAGTGTCTCGACCAAGACGAGAATATTACGAATGCCATTGATATTGTGTATCATATGAATTTACTTGGTCTGCCATTAGCTAGAACATCCTGCGATTTCTGTAAAGATAAAGGAGGTTTTGGGAACAAACTACTTGATCTTTGTAAAAATAACTTAATGTGTTTTTTTAATGGTAGAGCTGGGTCTGATCGTATGGTTGGTAACAATACCACGACCAAGAACTCACTGATTGATAATTGGATAGGATCCCCACAGCTTTTAAGCCGAGTTAGTGACTTTGAAGTGTTAGATTTTGACCCAATATTCTCTGAAAAACACAAAAGAGTCCATTTAGAAATTAAAGGTCATGAAAGCGAGTTAGCAAATGACTACGCTGATACAGAAACAGATACTGTGCTAGCAGAGCAGCTCCCTCAAATAGCAGCATGTCGTGTATTGGTAAATGGGATACAAGTAAGGCAGATCTGTTTCTCTCTAATATTGATAAGCTGAAAGTTGAAAGGTTATTGGTAGATGCAGACTTATTTTACCAATAGTACAAAGAATATTTTATTGGATAGTGCTAAAGCCACGTTCCCGAAGGAGGTATTCACGAGAAGAATACACACAAATTCTTCATATCCTGGGTATAACGGTGCTTGTTTGAAGGCGCGAACAGCTAACTCTCAAAAAAAAAAATTAAGAGTGGAAATTCATCCCACTCAAAACTTGAGTGAAATTTTCACTCAACTTGAGTTACTTTTCACTCAACTTGAGTTAAATGCACTCAACTTGAGTGACATTCACTCAAGCATGAGTGGAAATTCAACCCACTCAACTTGAGTTAACTTGAGTGGTTTTAACTCAAGTTGAGTGAAAAGTAACTCAAGTTGAGTGAAAAGTAACTCAAGTTTGAGTGAACAGGTACATTTCACTCAAACTTGAGTGGAACAGTTCATCATAAAGCTAGAAGGAGGTATCCTCGATCTAAATCAAAAACTGACCAAGATGAAATGGTGCATAAAAGTAAAGCTTACAAAAGATCACTCAACAAGGCTAAAAAGAAAGACAATTCCAAATTTATTTCGATACTCAGACAGTTGAGAGACAAATCTCCAAAGTTATACTGGAATAGTCGAAAGAAAAATGATATCGCAGCTACTCTAAATGATCTCTTCAAACATTTTAAAGAATTATCTGATGGCACGCCTGTCGATAACGAAAATGATCATTTTCCTGAGATTCATTATTGGATGGTAATGTTACATTAAATAGTGAAATCAGTGAAGAGGAGGTTAGGAACTGTATACATTCCATCAGAAATAACAAGTCTCCAGGCATTGATAAAATAGTAAATGAATATATAAAGAGCTCGTGTGAGCTTCTTTTGTCATTATATGTGAAGATATTCAACAAAACTCTTGACACTGGTGTTATTCCACAAGATTGGACTCTGGGCCTCAGTATGTCTATATATAAGAAGAAAGGTGATCCAACAAGTGCGGATAACTTTAGAGGCATAACACTTTTAAGTTGCTTTTCTAAAGTATTTACTACAATCTTGAACACACGGTTAACTGCTTTTTCAGATGATGAAGATGTAACTGGTGAGAATCAAGCAGGTTTTAGAGCCGGGTACTCCACGAATGATCATGTTTTCTTGCTGAAATGTGTAGTAGATCTCTTTTGTCACCATACTAAGGGAAAACTGTTCTTTCTTTTCGTCGACTATAAGAAAGCGTCCGACTATGTATGGAGGTCAGCATTATGGAACAATCTAATTTTGAATGATATTAGTGGTAAACTTTTTAATGTGGTCAAACAGATGTATCAAGATGTGAAATCTTGTATAACCTGTAATGGGAACCAATCTGACTTTTTTGTAAGCACAGTGGGTGTGAGGCAGGGTGAAAATTTGTCGCCTTTCCTTTTTGCCTTGTTCGTGAATGATTTGCAGGACGAGACAATCGATAGTTATTTGCGTTTATTTGTTCTTTTGTATGCAGATGACACACTGATTCTGGCAAACTCAGCGACCTCCCTTCAGAAGGCTATTGATGGTTTGCATTAATATTGTGTTAAATGGAAGTTATATGTTAATGCTGACAAAACCAAAGTCATGATATTTAGCAACCGTAAAGCTGAAAAAACATTCAATTTTACTTACAATGACAAGCCCTTATAAATTGTTGACTGCCTAAAATATCTTGGCATCAGTTTCAATTTTAATGGTAACTTCAACAATTGTATGAGACATTTACGAGATCAAGCATCCCGAGCCATGTACTCGGTATTAACAACGTGTAAAGCGCTAGAACTACCGATTGATATATGCCTAGAACTGTTCGACAAAATGGTATCACCTGTTCTGTTGTTTGGTTGTGAGATTTGGGGTATTGGTAAACTAGATTTACAAAATAAGCTTCAGCTCAAATTCTTCAAGTATATTCCTAATGTATATTCTTAATGTTAGGCCATCTACCCAGACTATGAGATTCCTGCTGATATCAGTGTTAAGACTCGTCTAGTGTCCTTTTGGGCGAAGTTGGTTCGTGGCTCTAACAACAATAAACTGTCAAAAATAGTCTACAATTGTATGTATGAATTGTCTGTTAGTGGTAAATACACCTCTCCATGGTTAGAGTCTGTCAAAAATATCTTGGATGAATGCGGTTTATCTTACATCTGGCCGAGGCAGGAGATACCTACATGCAACAGTGTTGAATGGTTGAAGCACACCGTCAAGAATACATTTCAGGACCAATTTAGGCAAGACTGGAGAGCGCATATTGTTAATTCAGGCTCTAATTATTTGTTAGGACCTTTAAAGTGACCGTAAACCCTCAAGTAAAGTTTCCATCAAATGAAAGACCATTGCGAACAGTGTCGGGAAATATTTATTGGATTTTTTTACGATTTTTTTACACAGAGTAAACTGCAATTAAAGCATGGTATTCTATGGTGGTCCATTGCAATCATATTTAGGTCCAGTGACGCCACACTGCCTTAATACCTATATTTCAAACGTTGTACTTTCCAATGCTTGATTCAAGAGTAGTAGGTAGCAAGCATTTCAGGTATTATTTTCCAGGGAGGTAACTCTTGGTGCCCTTTTTTTCCAGGTTAAAGTATAGGGGGCGCCACGTCGCCTTTCACCTCTGTGGCGCCAGGGGGCGCCACCAGTCCCGTATGACGTTACTTCCGTTCCGGTCTGGGTGAATGGGGCGTGACCTGTGAACATGATAGGATATGTACTGACCTGTCTGTGGGGTTTTTCCACAATGTCGTTCACCTCCGTGTGTCCTTGGGCACCTCCGTGACTCTTCGGGCACCTCCGTGACATCTTCGGTGATCTCCGTGACATCTTCGGATTTATACAATATACAGGCCTGTATGGGGTATGGGGATGGTCATTTTTGAACATGATAGGACATGTACTGACATGTCTGCGGGTTTTTTCCCGCCAGAATTTCGCTGTCGTCTGCTTGAGGTTGTCACGTGCCGAACACCTGGCTCCCCGAATTACAACAATGTTGCACGTTCGCTACAATGTTGCGGTGAACACCTGGTCTGGTGTCTGCGTGAGTGAGTTCACGTGCCGAACACCTGGCTCCCCGAATTGCAACAATGTTGCACGTTCGCTACAATGTTGCGGCGACCGTAAAGACCTGGTCTGGCGTCTGCGTGAGTGAGCTCACGTGCCGAACACCTGGCTCCCCGAGATCAAGGCATGTCCAGACTTGTTCTGGGTTGTACAGTTCTGCCAGGCAGAGAACGGGTACTAGGAATGCATATTAAATCTATAGACAAAGTGTATGGAAATACACGTTTTGGGGTCTAGGTGGGCCACTGGTGGGTCGATGGAGTCGTATGAGGTATCAATGTGAAGCATTCGTGAAGGCGCATCCGACGGGCTGGGTGTGGGGTCGGAATATCGTCATTCTGCGCATGCGCAATAGACAAAGGGTATGAAAATAGACGTTTTGGCATCTGGGTGAGCCACTAATGAGCCGATGGAGTTGAGTGAGATATCCATGTGAAGCATAGGTGAGGGGGCATCCGATTGGTCTAGTGTCTCGGCCGTTGTCAACATTCTGCGCATGCGCAGACAGGGAATTCTGGGAAAAAGGTGTGGAAATAGACGTTTTAGGGTTTAGGTGAGCCCCTAATGATCCGATGGTGTCGTATGGGGTCCTATTTTGAAGCTGTCGTGAGGGAGCATCCGCCTGGGCTAGTGTGTCGTTCGTTGTCCATAGTCTGCGCATGCGCAGTCTGGCCGTAGTATAGAAATAGACGT
>JAVTVY010034383.1:0-13876 GCA_036873755.1 Hanleya hanleyi
CCTGATCCAAAACATTCACAAGCTGATCTGATTATAAGACAACCATTCAGCCATCTTCTGTTCTAATTCTGTTAGGACTGGAGAAGAAAATTGAATGTGATGACTGTAGTTCAGCATCGTATATGAGGTTATTGGGTGGGGCAAGGCTTTATAGTGCAGGAGATAGAGGGTGGGGCTCAGTTCCCTGGAGGTGGCGACCACCCCCTAGGGGTAATGGATGTATCCCGTATGTGTACAATGATATATAGCTTTCAAAATATATAGGTTATGGGTGGTGATAAGGCTTAGTTTGGGAGATAGAGGGTGGGGCCAAGTTCCTTGGGGATGAGGACAACTTACCAGACAGACATCAGAGAGACGGAGGTTGCATATTACAAAGGCTCCCATAGTTAACACATGTGAGCCAAAGATGAACAGGATGATTTTTAGTTTACTGAACACATGACTTCTCATATAATATTCAGCCATATTTTCAATCACACAAGTTTTGTATTTGAACAAGTTAGTTGGAAATCAATTCTTCCTCTGAACTGAGATTTGGATCATCAGAGAACCTACACAAGTTACATCTTACTTGCAGTAATAGCCTGTCTGATTACAGGAGTCCATCATGCCACATCCACAGTAGTATGGTAGGCTATCATTGGCTCCGGCCCAGTAATCGTGTCGATTACCATGGAGATCCAACCACCAGGCAAAAGGTGTTATACCGCCATTAAACAAGACTGAAATGAAAGTAAAAACAATTATCCAATAGAATTTTGCAGATATTCTAAGTGTTGAGAGTTTTAAACTTCACCTTCCAGAATAAAATTGTATACATGTACATGTAGATAATTTAATAATGAATCAATGATACCATCTCCACAGTTTTTGAATGATCTTAGAAATGATTTTTTTTTTTTTTTTTTTTTACATTATTGAAAAAGCATGAATTTAAATCTTCATAAGAATACACATCAGTTTCACATAGATAAACTTATCTGATCTGAAAGCTTACATCATTATGGGATACATCCATTACAACTGGGGGGAGGGCAGGTAGTCCCCACCCCTCAAGGAACGAAGCTCCACTTCCTTATCTCCCGATCTAAAACCACATCCCACCCCATAACCTCATGTATTCTGAATGCTTACATCCTTGTATACTCAAGGGACACATCCGTTACCCCTGAGGGGAGAAGTCCACTTCCCCAGGGAACTGAGCTCCACTCACTATCTCCCAAACTACTGTATGTATCACATTGTGATGGGATGAGATTTTCGGCAAAATATCGGAGCCGGTTTATCTCAGAGAAGTGAAATTCCCTGCAGTATCTATCATGTAATCTAAGAAAATCTACTCAGAATTAAAAAAAATTCCAATACCTCTCATGTTATTTTCATAGCGCCAAGTCACAATATTACAACATTGGAAGCCCAACATCATTGTGCTTTGAAAATAACATGCAAGGTATTGGAGATTTCCTTTCATTCTGAACAGATTTCCTTCAAATTTCAGAATAAAAATGCAAAAAATACATATAGATACTGTGGGAAATTTCACTTCTCTGAGAAGAACTGGCTCCGATATATTGCCGAAAATTCCATCCCATCGTAATGTGAGACAGACAGTAAGCCTCGCCCCACCCAATAACATCATAATCGGATCTGTGTAAACATGATACATAAGAGAAATTGTTTTCTATTGATACTCGAGACATGTTTGAACAGCCAGATTTGATTGTCTCCAATTATACTGACCCGAGCCCAGACAGTGATACTCTGCTTTCTGATGACAGTAGTCCGACATCATCTTGATGGCCTCCATAAAAGGTACGGAATGGTCCTCATATGTCAGGGAGCTGTTGTAAGAGCCCGGTGCCTCTCTACCAACAACAGCCTGCTTCTCAATTTTGTTGTGCTCAAACACTGTCATACCAACTGTAACAAAAATTAAATAAATATATTACTACAGCGACTGTTATTGGGACCAGATTATAGTGTCTGTCTTGACAGGGTTCTGGATTAACAAGGCTCAATGTACTTTAAATTTAAGTCTTGGAACCATGGATAATGTCAGTATTTAGAGGTTGGTCGGATTACCCAGGTGTCGGTATTCACAGGTTTCACTGTATTGTGATTTAGAAGAGAATTATTCATGTGACAAAAAACCATGCTACCACCAATGAAACTGAATGATTGAAAATCAGTGTTTATTCCAATACCAATAATCAGTCCGGTTGGAAAAAAAAAAAAATTATGATGAGCTGAATTCTACTTTGAAATTTAAATCGAAACAGACACGATGGATTCAAATCAAATTCAAAGCTGTTTATTTATTCATAGATCTTACCATCAGGATCTGTCTGGAAATCACATGTAATTAGTTCTGGTTGAAACTCTGTACCCTCCCCATCAGGGTCAACATAGAGCCGACGTCTACCTCTGAATCCCGCCAAACTGTACTCGTGACAGGAGGGTAGAGCTGAAAATGGGGGGAAAAAAGGGTGTACATTAAGTTTAATCTACTTTTAGCAAGATTATAGCACTAACAGAAGATTGATTTCAGCTGTGAAGAAAGATATGGTCAGGGAGCTGTTGTAAGTAATTTCTTAGTTATTTTAAAGATTTTAGAGGGTGATCAATTGAATTTTGTTCATGAAATTTGGGGGGATTGAATTCTATTGAGGTGATTGAATTATTAGAGGAATTACTGTAATTTTAATCAATATTAAGTCACTTACAGTTCAACATAGTTGTTCATTTTACTTACTGTACAAATCCACTGGAGCCAATTCCCAGGCATACAAGCGAATGTCATCAATGTCAAAATGACCCTGTCGTCCAATTTCCATGCGACCTTTGACATATTGACCCGGAAGCCGCTGCTGGATGAAAACGGACAGCTTATCCGTACAAGCAGGAATACCATTAACGTACAAGTCAATAGCTGGCGTCGATGGGACAAAGGTCATCACGAGATGTGACCAATGGTTGGGGTCCAGATCAAACACACATCGGTACTTGTGCTTCTCACGGTATACATCAAAGTGATACTGGTCTACCGAGGAACTGTAACTGAGTTTGACGCCCTCGGCAGAATCTGCGGACGTTGGCGTGACCGTTCTGAGGAACTCCTGGTCTGTCTCCAGGTCACGTGGTCGAAGGAATAAGGACACTGTTATTGATGTCCTACACAAATCTATAATTATACAAATTTATCAAGAATGTAAGGCTGTATAAAATAAATATCTTCACAGGCACCGCCAAGTCATATTTTAGCACCGCGTCAACCCGTTTTATTGCCCATTATTTTATGCTACCACCCTCCAGCCTCGTACGTTTGTAAATTCTGCGAGAGCATTTTCAGTTTCCAGGAGAGTGATCAATGGCTCTCCTGGAAAAAAAAGTTAGGAGAAAACGTGAGATTGACACCCTGCAACCATACATCCTGTTTGTGTATTTCGTGTCTGGAGGGTATGACAAACTCACTTGATAGCATATATCGCTCTCTCCAATCAAAGCCGTAACTCATAGCTCTGGTAACCTTAACATGGCAGAAGGACCAATCATAATTTAATACAACCTGTCACCTGTTTTTCTCTGGGCCAAGTCGGTGTCAGCAACTTGATGCAGAGTATACTATCCACTGTGAACGCATGGAATATGCTATACTCAGGAAATGATAATTAGTAGTGGAAATATGAGCAGTTTCATGTTGATGTACTGATCTAAATGGAATAATGCAGGATTATATAATTTGATGAGGCTAGGGTGCAAAGGCTGCAATAATATAGCCCACAAAGCTTAATGGCAAAGACATAACCTGTGTTATAAAAGCAGTCGAGTAGTTGTTCCTGGGAGTATGCTGCTGGTAGAGGGCCAGGGTTGTCCACTGAGAGATGATAATGGAAGAGACTGTTGTGCCAGGTGATTGCTGTAACGGAATTGTCTAAGGTCATCCCTAGGCTCCTCTCTAGGTCAAGGTCACTCTCATCAAAACTAACCCAGCACTCCCGAGGGAACTTGTCTGAAAAATACATTCAGAGAAATAAGGCTGAACCACAGGACTGGTTTAATAGTAATAAACTTTCCTCGTTATGTGACAGTGAAATTAAACAAAATTATTATACATATTACAACTATATAACATATACCAATCTTTTGATATTCCGACCAGTATTACAAATTAGCGCTACTGTCATTCAAGAGATGATGTTTTGAAGATTACGCATATCAAGAAATTCCTATTAGTTTTTTTCATAATTTAACCAATATTTTGTTCATTTTCCGATTAATAATAAATAATAATTTTCCATTGTTATAATACATGGCAGTGTGACTAATGTCACAGGATCTACGAAGGAGGGTTTTTTGCTAATTTTGAGGTTTATAGGTCACCTAAGTAGGTCAAATTTTCATCAAAAGTAGGTCAGCTCAAAACTTGCTGGAAACAGTCCGGCTAATGCATGTTCATGCCAAAAATCAAGGTTCTAATGTCAACGGTTCTCCTTATTTTGCAGGAGAAAGGATTCGGATGGGCTCGCTGACAGACTCACTCATTACTGGACAATTTGCAAATGAGAGCCTACTTCGTAGAAATATTATAATATATGCAGTCACACACATGTTTTGGGTTAAAGTGCAGTGCCAAAGAAATTAGAACTCTTCTGTGGGAGGAGATTAATTTATTCCATATACAGAGGTTTTAATAGGGCTAGAATGCCAGTCAGAGATAAAAATGGGTGGATACTTCATGTAAGGAAGCACGAGAGAGACTATAAGAGGGTGGAAAACCTGCACCATTCCCTTATTTTCAGCCGTACAAGTGCCATATTAATGAAACACAATGTGGTTCAAAGTAGTTTCTTTGTACAGCAGAGTACAGCTCTGTCTTTGTCAACGCTCTTTGCATCTTCTTAATGGAAGGAAATGAAGTTGACTTTTCAATTTGTCATCAGGAACATTACCTTTTCTCGGTACGGCAGAATGCAGCGGCACAATGGAAAATCAGAGAGTTTCTTCTGCCGGCACTTTGAACCGGCAGAATGGAAAGAAGGGTGAGCCTAACCCTGTAACGTGACAATGAAGCGCATCAGAATGAACATGTCTTTCTTGAGAGCGTCACTTTGCAACGTCACAATCAAAGTCAAATCCTGCTTACCAGCATCACATAACACAATCACTTTTTCCCTCTACGGCAGAATGGAACGGCACAATGGAAAATGAAAGACTTTCTTTCTGTTGGCACTTTGAAGCGACAGAATGGAAGAGAGCCTAACCCTGTAATGTCACAATGAAGTGCGTCAGAATGAACATGTATTTCATCAGAGCGTCACTTTGCAACGTCACAATCAAAGTCAATCCTGCTTACCAGCATCACAATATAACACAATCACTTTTTCCCTCTACGACAGAATGGAACGGCACAATGGAAAATGAAAGACTTTCTTTCTGCCGGCACTTTGAAGCTACAGAATGGAAGGAAATAAAGCGTTTAATTGATCATCAGAAACATTACTTTTTCTCGGTACGGCAGAATGGCACGTCACAATGAAAAATTTAAGACCATCTTTTTTCGTACTGACGCTGCAGCGTCACAATGAAACACAGTCACTTTAGTTCTTTACGGCAGATTTGCAGCAGCACAATGGAAAATCAGAGACTTTTCTTCTGCCGGCACTTTGAACCGGCAGAATGGAAGGAAAGGGTGAGCCTAACCCTGTAACGTCACAATGAAGTGCGTCAGAATGAAGATGTTTTTCTTGAGAGCGTCACTTTGCAACGTCACAATCAAAGCCAATCCTGCTTTCTAATTGGAGATAGTTGCTAAATAATTAGCTATTACGCTATACAAGGTACAATTTGACATTCGACTTGACATACATTCCGTGACACTGCTTTGACACTCACCTAAACATACATTCCTCCCTAATACAGCTTTGACACTCGATTGCACATACATTTTTCCCTAATACCGCTTTGACACTGCACTTCAGATATATTCCTTCCTAACAGTGCTTTGAAAGTCAACTTCAAGCACACTCATGCCTAACACCCAGCTTCAACATTACCCTAGTTACGCTTTGGTGGAGAAATTATCTGACTTCTATAGCTGAACTGACCCAAACCCTGATAGTTATGAAGCATACCTAACCCTAAGTCCTAATCCCGCTTTGACACTCGACCTGACATACATTCCTCCCTAACACCGCTTTGACAGTCGACTTGACGTACATTCCTCTCTAACACCGCTTTGATACTCGACTTGACGTACATTCCTCCCTAACAGCGCTTTGACAGTCGACTTCATGTACATTACTCCCTCACTCCGCTTTCACACTCGACTTCACATACATTCATCCCGAACACCGCTTTGACATTCGACTCAACGTACATTTTTCCCTAACACTGCTTTGACACTGCACTTCTATAGCTGAAATGACCCTAAACGTGATAGTTATGAAGCATACCTATCCCTAAGTCCTAATCCCGCTTTGACACTCGACCTGACATACATTCCTCCCTAACACCGCTTTGACACTTGACTTGACGTACTCCTCCCTAACACCGCTTTGACACTTGACTTGACGTACATTCCTCCCTAACACCGCTTTGACACTCGACTTTACATACATTCCTCCCTAACACCGGCTGACACTGGACTTCACGTACAATGCAACCCGAAGACTGCTTTGACATTCGACTCCACATACATTTTTCCCTAACACCGCTTTGACACTGCACTTCAGATATATTCCTTCCTAACAGTGCTTTGAAAGTCAACTTCAAGCACACTCATGCTGAACGCCCAGCTTCGACATTACCCTAGTTACGCTTTGTGGAGAAATTATCTGACTTCTATAGCTGAAATGACCCTAAACCTGATAGTTATGAAGCATACATAACCCTAAGTCCTAATACCGCTTTGACACTCAACATTACATACATTCCTCCGTAACACAGCTTTGACACTCGACTTCACATACATTCCTCCCTAACACAGCTTTGACAGACGACTTCACATACATTCCTCCCTAACACCGCTTTGACATTCAATTTCAAATACATTCCTCCCTAACACCACTTTGACACTCGACTTGACATACATTCCTCCCTAACACCGCTTTGCCACTCGACATGACATACACTCCTCCCTAACACTGGTTGACACTCGACTTGACGTACATTCCTCCCTAACACCGCTTTGACACTTGATTTGACATACATTCCTCCCTAACAGCGCTTTGACAGTCGACTTCATGTACATTACTCCCTCACTCCGCTTTGACACTCGACTTCACATACATTCATCCCGAACACCGCTTTGACATTCGACTCAACGTACATTTTCCCTAACACTGCTTTGACACTGCACCTCCTATAGCTGAAATGATCTCTAAACGTGATAGTTATGAAGCATACCTATCCCTAAGTCCTTATCCCTTTGACACTCGACCTGACATACATTCCTCCTCCCTACCGCTTGACACTCTTGACTTGACGACCCTCCCTAACACCCGCCATGAATACCCTTGACTTGACGTACATTCCTCCCTGCGTTCTCACTTCCGCTTTGACACTCGACTTTACATACATTCCTCCCTAACACCAGTTGACACTGGACTTCACGTACAATGCAACCCTAAGACTGCTTTGACATTCGACTCCACATACATTTTTCCCTAACACCGCTTTGACACTGCACTTCAGATATATTCCTTCCTAACAGTGCTTTGAAAGTCAACTTCAAGCACACTCATCCTGAACGCCCAGCTTCGACATTACCCTAGTTACGCTTTGGTGGAGAAATGATCTGACTTCTATAGCTGAAATGACCCTAAACCTGATAGTTATGAAGCATACCTAACCCTAAGTCCTAATACCGCTTTGACACTCAACATTATATACATTGCTCCCTAACACAGCTTTGACACTCGACTTCACATACATTCCTCCCTAACACAGCTTTGACAGTCGATTTCACATACATTCCTCCCTAACACCGCTTTGACATTCAACTTCAAATACATTCCTCCCTAACACCACTTTGACACTCGACTTCACATACATTCCTCCCTAACACCGCTTTGCCACTCGACTTGACATACATTCCTCCCTAACACTGGTTGACACACGACTTCACGTACATTCCTCCCTAACACCGCTTTGACACTCGATTTGACATACATTCCTCCCTAACACCGCTTGGACACTCGACTTGACGTACATTCCTCCCTAACACCGCTTTGACACTCGACTTCACATACATTCCTCCCTAACACCGCTTTGACACTTGACTCCACCTACATTTCTCCCTAATAACAATTTGACATTCGACTTGACATACATTCCGTGACACTGCTTTGACACTCACCTAAACATACATTCCTCCCTAATACAGCTTTGACACCCGATTGCACATACATTTTTCCCTAATACCGCTTTGACACTGCACTTCAGATATATTCCTTCCTAACAGTGCTTTGAAAGTCAACTTCAAGCACACTCATGCTGAACGCCCAGCTTCGACATTACCCTAGTTACGCTTTGGTGGAGAAATTATCTGACTTCTATAGCTGAAATGACCCTAAACCTGATAGTTATGAAGTATACCTAACCCTAAGTCCTAATACCGCTTTGACACTCAACATTACATACATTCCTCCCTAACACCGCTTTGACACTCGACTTCACATACATTCCTCCCTAACACCGCTTTCACAGTCAACTTCACATACATTCCTCCCTAACACCGCTTTGACATTCAACTTCAAATACATTCCTCCCTAACACCACTTTGACACTCGACTTCACATACATTCCTCCCTAACACCGCTTTGACACTTGACTCCACATACATTTCTCCCTAATAACAATTTGACATTCGACTTGACATACATTCCGTGACACTGCTTTGACACTCACCTAAACATACATTCCTCCCTAATACAGCTTTGACACTCGATTGCACGTACATTTTTCCCTACTACCGCTTTGACACTGCACTTCAGATATATTCCTTCCTAACAGTGCTTTGAAAGTCAACTTCAAGCACACTCATGCTGAACGCCCAGCTTCGACATTACCCTAGTTACGCTTTGGTGGAGAAATTATCTGACTTCTATAGCTGAAATGACCCTAAACCTGATAGTTATGAAGCATACCCAACCCTAAGTCCTAATACCGCTTTGACACTCAACATTACATACATTCCTCCCTAACACGGCTTTGACACTCGACTTCACATACATTCCTCCCTAACACCGCTTTGACAGTCAACTTCACATACATTCCTCCCTAACACCGCTTTGACATTCAACTTCAAATACATTCCTCCCTAACAACACTTTGACACTCGACTTCACATACATTCCTCCCTAACACCGCTTTGCCACTCGACTTGACATACATTCCTCCCTAACACTGGTTGACACTCGACTTCACGTACATTCCTCTCTAACACCGCTTTGACACTCGATTTGACATACATTCCTCCCTAACACCGCTTTGACATTCAACTTCAAATACGTTCCTCCCTAACACCACTTTGACACTCGACTTCACATACATTCCTCCCTAACACCGCTTTGCCACTCGACGTGACATACATTCCTCCCTAACACTGGTTGACACTCGAGTTCACGTACATTCTTCCCTAACACCGCTTTGACACTCGATTTGACGTACATTCCTCCCTAACACCGCTTTGACACTCGACTTGACGTACATTCCTCCCTAACACCGCTTTGACACTCGACTTCACATACATTCCTCCCTAACACCGCTTTGACACTTGACTCCACGTACATTCCTCCCTAACAACAATTTGACATTCGACTTGACATACATTGCGTGACACTGCTTTGACACTCACCTAAACATACATTCCTCCCTAATACAGCTTTGACACTCGATTGCACGTACATTTTTCCCTAATACCGCTTTGACACTGCACTTCAGATATATTCCTTCCTAACAGTGCTTTGAAAGTCAACTTCAAGCACACTCATGCCTAACACCCAGCTTCGACATTACCCTAGTTACGCTTTGGTGGAGAAATTATCTGACTTCTATAGCTGAACTGACCCTAAACCTGATAGTTATGAAGCATACCTAACCCTAAGTCCTAATCCCGCTTTGACACTCGACCTGACATACATTCCTCCCTAACACTGCTTTGACACTCGACTTCACATACATTCCTCCCTAACACTGCTTTGACAGTCTTCTTCACATACATTCCTCCCTAACACCGCTTTGACATTCGACTTCAAATACATTCCACCCTAACACCGCTTTGACACTCGACTTCACGTACATTCCTCCCTAACACCGCTTTGCCACTCGACTTGACATACATTCCTCCCTAACACTGGTTGACACTCGAATTCACGCACATTCCTCCCCAACACTGGTTGACACTGCCAAACGCCGTTTCTATGAAGAGATACATTACCGCAGTAGTATAGGCTGACAGGCAAAGTGATTTACCACTCTCAGCCCGACCACCGACCCCTTATGGAAACGCCGCTGAAAGACACTCTTCGCCAATTTCGTGATCCTTACATGGAAGATGCACCAAAATTACCAATACAAAACACAGCATCAAACAGACCAGATCCTTCGAAAATATGTTCCCTGAAATATTCGGGTCATTCCGGATCGGGATGGCTCAAAGATTTATGACTTGAAACCACCAACAAACACTCCACAGAAATGGAGTACTGATCAGGAGACATTCTCGGATTTAAGACCTGGTGACAGGGGGACGCACCGCCCCCTCCCCCTACTCCTTGCCTCCGCACTGGAGGATGTGTTCGGGTAATGATAACATTTGCAGAGAATCGGCCTATTTATATAACAATAAATATTTTTACAACTAATCTTTACATAATTTGTGACGAGACGTATTTTCCACAAAATACTTAAGTTTTAGAACCCAAGCAGCTGAACTCGCGGATCAGTACACAGGCTCTGCTTTACTTTCCAAGGTCTCGCATGCATGCAGATTAAGAGATAGAACAGCGACCAAAGAAACTATCCAAGTAGCTGAACTGACGGATCACTGAACACAGGCTCTGCTTTACTTTCCAATTAAGTAAAACAATTGAGCCTAAACTTGCCATACACATGCCATACACATGCCATACACATTGTCCATCATTTCACGATGGAGGGGATGTTTATGAATTGGTACACAACTGGAGTGGATGAAGCATGGCAAGGAAAGAATAATACATATCGGAAGGAAATACCAGGCGAGCTCTTTGGTAGCCTTGCTGTATATGTAGGCCTACATTTTTCAATCGATGTCAAATCCTCCTACATATATGTATGTAACATTGACACATTTTGTGTCTAATAAAAATTAACAAAGAGTACGGTCAGTCTGTCACTTCATTCTTCCGATCACAGAAATCCTTGTATTTTAAATACTTGATACATTGAGAAAGTGACATTGTGCCGTGCACCCAAAAAAAAAGAGAAATCCTTCTAGTTTTTATATTTTAAATAGTTGATAAGTTGGAAATGTTGAATTGGATCGGTTGGATCATTCTGCCGTGATAAAAAAAAGACTAATTAAATAGTTGATCAATTGAGAAAGTTTAATTGAGACATTCTGCCGTGATAAAAAAAAAACGAGTACAAGGCCATAATTTTCATTGTGCCATTCTGCCGTCTTCCCCAAATAAGGGAGACTACGGTCATTCTGCCGCTTCATTCTGCCGGCCACAGTAATAGTCCTATTTGTAAATACTTGATAAATTGAGAGAGCTTCATTGTGCCATAGTGCCGTCGCCAAAATAAAAGAAGGCCTACTCGACCACGATTTTCATTCTGCCATTCTGACGTCTCCCCCAAAACAGACAGCATACGGCCATTCTGTCGCTTCATTCTGCCGGTCACAGAAATACTCCTTGTTCAATGTCCATGTATCACGGTCTCCAACCACCACCACCCACCCACCCATCCACCCTATTAAAGTTGAATGCCATTGGCGTAAACGCCAATAAGGAGAGGATATCTCTCTCGTGCTTTCTTACATGAAGTATGGACCTAAAAATGTATGATCTTGTATTACTGCCTGTGGAAAAAATGTTCTGGATTCAGACCAGACTGTCTTTTCCTTCATGTATAAACTTAATGAAGCATACTAGCTTCAAAATTATGGAAAACGGTAAAGTTTTTTCATCACTTCCTGGCTGACCCTACCACAGGTCATGTGCGACACCTATTTGTCCCTTCATTTAGGGAGAGTTCCACTGTTTTCACCATCTCAAAACTTGAGTATTGGGGATTCAAAGTTTGATTATGATCTGTGAGCTCGGCCGGATGCCAATACACTTACAGTATTCATCTTGGATACGCATTAAATCCCACACAGAGGTCTCCAGATAAAGTTCATCCATCAGCACCACAGCTCCGGCCAGGTCAGCTGACTCAGAGACATTCCCGATGACGATCTGGAAATTGTCACCAGGAGTCGCTGTGATCACAGCGGTTGGTTGGGGTTCAGGTTGCGATGTGTCTGAGACAAGCACAGAGTTAATATACACTTGTATCCCAGTAAACCGGTACCAGGTACACGTGACATATACCCACTGGTCTGTGGAAAATGATGCCGAACCACGCCACAGGTATCTACTCTCATAGACAACAAACTCCACTGTCGGAGAGCCGGTTCTGAAATTATAAACCCCAAGACAATTTAATATGGCAATTTTGTAGTCAGATAATTTTCAATAAAATCAAAATAATGACAGATTAAGCTTCAAGAATATACCTTCTTACAATAACAATTCTAATTCATGGTTCTCATCTTCTAGATGATATTTTATAATTAGTAGACTCTCGCCCAGTCCAACTTTATATTGTCCCATCATATGCACCATATTTGTTCTCATATCATTTTCTTGTCCTTATTTTTTTATGATGTCATTTGCATGTCTTCATATGACAACTTAAAGCAGAGACAGAATAAAGTTCACAGGTTCACAGAGTGCATGTCACTGCCATGATATTCCTACGAAGTAGGCTACAGATCGCAAATTGTCCGGTAATGAGTCAGTCAGTCAGGCAGTCAGTCAGTCCATCCAAATCCTTTCGTCAGCAAAATAAGGAGAACCGTTGACATTAGAACCTTGATTTTTGGCATGAACGTGCATTAGGGCATTGTTACCAGCAAGTTCTGATCTGAAATAATTCTGATTAAAATTAGATTGATAATTAACACTTCAGTATATTGTTATAGATATATGTGAACTGTAGCCTTTAACGTGTATCCTATTTCACATTGGCCACACCAGGCTTGAGCCTTCAAATTCAGGTCAAATTACCCACAGCTAAAAATACCCTGTCCCACTGTATGCCACATGGCCCTATTACTGAGGTTAATCTTAACTACTGCATATACCCTCAAACAATCAGCGCTGTTTCCATAACGAAGCTGAGGTGGTTTAACGTTTATCAATGAAGAAAATCACCGATCAACCGCCATAGAATATAATGTGAAACAAGAAAACCGGAATAGTACATTCATCAGATTGCCGATGCCCAAAATGTGTTGTCTCATATATCTAGATAACAACGTGATGTAGAGACGCTATTTATTCGTCTTTGTACCGGTTATGCTCAGGAGAATGACATAGAATCATTATTATCTTGTGCAGAGAAGGTGTTGGTCTTGAGTTGAATTACCGTAAACTACATAAATGCTACCTTTCTACTATAGTACTATATATAAAAATTTGTTGTATTGTTGGGAAAATAATGTGATTCAAAAAGTTGTTTTTGATCCATTAAAGAGATGTAAATGTATTTTCACACGTAAAGCTTGAAATCTACTGAACCTATATTATTCAATCTGTTTCCTTTAATTAAAAAATTGTAA
>JAVTVY010034384.1:0-14388 GCA_036873755.1 Hanleya hanleyi
AAATATTCACTCGATAAATCAGATTCTGACCAAATTCCACGACCTTCCAATGAAAGTTCTGCCTGTATGGGACAGCCAAACCCACAGAGACGGGCACCCAATTACAATAAGATATACCGGAGTAGTAATATAAGTTGATCTTTGGTCACATTGACACCAGGGGGCGCCACCAGTCTTGTGACGTCACTTTCGATTCCGGTCACGTAACCGGAAGTGACCTTTGATCCCTGCGCATGCGCACAATACCGGATATTAATAATGGTGCGCAGGGGTCAACGGTCACTTCCGGTCACGTGACCGAAGCCGGAAGTGACGTCACAAGACTGGTGGCACCCCCCTGGTGTCAATGTGACCAAAGATCAACTTATATTACTACTTACCGGTGGGATGGATAAGAATGTCCTGGTGATTGGTGTCCCTTTTCATATCCTTTTCTATTGCAACCAAGGACGAACATTTGTCTCCAATGTGGAAAAATATGTCCTACCTGGGTTAGAAGATAGGGTCCGGACACTCGTAGCCAACGGACATGCTCAGCCTCCACACCGGCGAAAACTTTTTGTCCACTTTCTTGCAGTGTGTGTCTGTTTGGATACTTGTTGTATATCTGTTTGAATATCTCTTGTATATCATTTTGATGCCCCACGTCTGATCGCCCCAGTATATGTATATGATACATGTAGGTAGAAAAAATAAATAAATCTTCGTACACCAAGTCATCTTCTACGCTCCACCCATATAGATGCTTAGAATTAGATACTGAACTTTGTGCTTCACAGATGAAGATGGCCGCAAAACTTCCTCCCAATTTCTCGTGGGTGCTGGATGGGTCACTGGCAGCTCTCGGCTTCCCCGCAGAGCCAGATCACCTACGTTATCTGGTCCAACAGGGAATAAAATATCTCATCTCCCTAACCGCTGAGGGCAAACCATCCATCGAACTAGCTCCAGGTGAGGAACGAAACATATATCTCATAGTATACGTGTAGAAGACCGTCTTCCCTCGCCAATACAATAACTTCCTGATCTCCGTACTGCAATGGCCAGTGTAAATTGTATGGCCCAACTCTTTGTTGGATCGAATACATCTACGCCCAACTGGAACCAATCAAAATACGCGATATCAGTCAAGCTGGGAATAGCTTCTTTCAAAGGATATTTGACGACAATACGGGAATAACTCCCTTTGTGTGAAATCAAGCTGATTTTTTTTGATTTTTCAATCCAAAACTTGCCAAATCAGATTTTTCTAGAAGTTGCGAAAAAATTGCGATGCTCAGTTGTATAAAAATGGAGATATGATCGATTAAAATGTGCTCCTCGGCCTGATTTGGTATTTTTGAGGCATTTAACAATGAGGATTTTCTCTTATAGCAAAAATGTGACACCTCAAACCAAAATAATTTTGTCACACAATATATTAAGAATTTCTTTATTGGGAAGAACCACAAATGGTTATGGTTTGAGGTGTCATATTTTTGCTACAGGAGAAAACCCTTCATGAAAATGACCAAATGATGGTACGATATGATTTCCCTCCTTATTAAGAGTAACTTGCCTTTCTGCCTGCCAGGTTCTGATTTCTAGTCGTGGCAGTCTAATAGATTCCGGACATGCAGAATATTTTGATATGTAATCATGACAAATTATCTACTAGATTCCAGACTTGATATACAATCATGACACTTTAATAGATTTTAGACGTGACAATTTTTTTTCTTCTCCAATCAAGAAATTTTAACTTTTCGGATGTTTTGATATTCATGTCATGACAATCTACTAGATTCCAGAAATGGCTGATGTTTTGAAATCCATGCCATGACACAATGCAGTGTGACTAACGTCACAGGACCTACGAAGTAGGGTTTGATATGATTTAAGTGTGTACTCGAGAGATGACTTGGGGGCCCTATGTGCTACCGTGAGAGAATTTGTATAGCAGTCTCTAATTGACAGTGGGTACTATTAACTTTCCCAGATGTCACCGCTGGTGAGTCATTAGCGTAGCAACTATTATCGCCCTCAGTTCCTATTACCCTGGACACTTATCAGCCCAGCAGTACAGTATGAGGTCATCCATCCAAGTCTTGACCGGGCTCAAAGTCGCTTAACTTGATTTTACGAGAAACGGTGTGTCCAACGTGATATGCCGTATCAGAGAACCTCCAAAAGCCACAGTGAAACATACAGCCAAAGGTTCCCGATGGGCATGACAGTGCACTACTTTACCGTATAATATACTGTTCGGTCTTCATCAGGCGGAGGAAAGGACGTAAATCGCCAGAAGTGACTTTGCATGAAGAGGAGCTGTAAACCGGTCCCGGAATCATGATCAGGGTGCAAGAGCAAAATATTGAACAAACGGAATCATGTACACCATACGACCGCCATATATCACGATGTGAAATACGGCATGAAATAGACTATGGGCCCGTTTTTCGGGCGGACACCAATTGTCGTAAAACCTTTCATCTAAATCACTTATATGTATATATTTTCTGAAAGAGCATGATTAAACTATTGTTTTGAGACATAGCACTGCTATGTTATAGAAAAATGGACCTCGAAATTTGCCTCCAAGCTTGCCTCATTTTTCCTAGAAACCCCCTTAAAATATCGAAAAATGGTCAAATTTGGCTAATTTCCAGCAAAATCTGTAAGAGCGATTTCAATTAAACTTCTTACTCACGTTCCCTGGTCCGATCTCAACTTAAAAAGGCAAAAAATGGGGGTCAACCTGCCAGTTTTTTGTCAGATTTTCAGATGAGTCATGATTTTTAGACACACCCAAGGGGCATAAATGAGGCAGGACAAAATTTACTTCATGATCCCAATCAGCGTGTAGACGAAGCCAGCCATCGATCTGTATGTGCTCGTTTGCAGCGTTGATAATGCTGAATAGGATGGTATTATAGATATAAGCTATTCAGAAGACAAGAAGATTTATGATGTAGCAGAACATGGGCAGTCTATCGTATTATGAAATTAGACGGGGCCATTACTACGAAACTGTGGAGTGCCACCTAAATTGTAAAGAATTGTCGTCCATGTTTGAGTACCTGATATATCAATGAATTCGGGTTGATATAATTTTTAAAGAATTGCCAGCCATGTTAAATCACGTGAGGGTTTAATCTATTGAGAGAAAGATTGAACATAACCATTCCATTTCAATCGCAAAATACGGACGCGTATGGAACCATGTATATTATTTGGATGCTATTGGGAGGGTGACAATAAGAGGAGGTAACCCAGTTTTGATTTTGAAGAATACAACACGCATGCGCGACTTCAAGCATATTCAAGCTATCTTATTCAAGTATCTTAGGACACAGACAATTAAATATACATACCAGTGACGCAGCATTGACGTCACAAAACTCGAACTAATGTACATAGTCAATATTAATTTGTAAGAGTGAAAGTGAAAGAGAGACAGTGAACTACGTCATAAACACGAAGTCTACATTTAGGCAAACTTTCACCGTTCAGTACCGTTCAGTTTTGTACCACTCGGGTACCATTCGGTTCATGTTGGTAACCTCTGGGTAACCCAGTGGCCTGCTGCAGGGACATTTTAAGCTTGATACCATGAAGTCCTGGCTGGACAGTACCGTGCAGTTACTGATCAGTTAACGTGTGGCAGTAAATGACAGGTTTTTCCAGCTACCTACCAGTAACGGATTGGTGGTCGATTGGAGCCGGTCGATTGATAGTCACCACGATCCCAAATGTGCAGTTTTGATTTGAAAGGCCACTGATCAGTTACTTATTGGTAACCAATATTAAACATTAAAGGAAATGTGTGGTAACTGATTGATGACCAGTTTCTGTCCAGTTACTGATTGGTGACAACTGAAAGGTACAGCAAGGGGACCTTTCCTACTAGGGGTTTTGGGGGTTTGTCCGCTGGTGTTTTGTCCGTTGATGTTTTGTCCACTGGGGTTTTGTCCGTATCCTCAAAACCCCAGTGGACAAAACCCCAGCGGACAAAACCCCAGTGGACAAAACCCCAGCGGACAAAACCCCAATCGGACAAATCCCCCGATTTTAACTTTGTATGAAAAAATTATATTAGCCATACAACAACATTAAGAGATTTTATCTATATTTTTTTATTTAATTAAGTTCAATATTTACATGTTATGGTCAATATTTTTGTTATTACGTATAATTCCCATGGTGATCTAATGACCCATCTGATTGATTGATTGAAATTGTAGTTTAAAGGTTATACAAAATGGTCTCAAAATCTGCTACTTTTTTGTGCTAAATTGTTGTAGAGGTGATTATATAGACTTGTTTTACATTTTTGTATGTTTTCAAACTGCCCAAGGTTGGGAATAGCAGCAGTAAAGTGAGACAATTTCACGCCCCTTTCAAAACGGCGAAAGCTGTGACCGCTTGACTTGTGACGTCACAACCTGATTACGATCTCGCCCAAATGCCTGTTGTGACGTCAAAATGTCAGCGACATCACGCTAGAACTCCCACAGTTGGGTGGATCTTTCGTAACAACGCCCGACGTCATAAACTATGACGTTTACGGCGCAATCGTAATCAGGTTGTGACGTCATGCACCAGAGGTCATGGCTCCAATACGTTTTCTCCCACATGTATGCTTATTCGTGTCCTAAAACCCACTTCGACGACATTATTCAAGAAAAAAATACTAATTTGTTGTTTGGAACACTGGGTATGTTTTAATGCAAAGTAGTATAGAGTCATTTGGTATAACCTTTAAGGCCGCTTCCCATACGGATCACGCGGCCCATCAACTCAATGTTTTATTTAAATTTCACGGTACATTTCTTCGTTCATCTAAGATCTTTTGCAGCGCTAGATATTAAAATAAATAATTAAATAATTGCCATGCCTATTTTATTTCTAAATATGTCGTTGACCTTTTGGCCTGGAAGTACTCAAACCCAAACAAAAACAATAACAGACAGACATGAAAGACCATCAAGAATCAGTAAATAATAATCCATACTTTAAAGTTTTAAATCCATTTAATCCTATTGTAGAATGTACTAGTATAAACTAGTATAATTAGTTATCAAAGATAGAGCAGTCCGCTAATCCTCTACTGAGAAGATTAGAGAAAAAAATGATTATCATTGGGGATTAATGAAAAAAATAAATAATCAAAATTAAAAGCATATTTAGAAGTAAACACAAATTTGGTGTTTTGCCTGGGGTTTTGTCCGCTTTTCCTGTTCTGGAGATTTTTGTGTTGGGGTTTTGTCCACTGGGGTTTTGTCCGCTGGTGAATTGTCCGTTGGTGTTTTGTCCACTGGGGTTTTGTCCATATCCCTTCCTACTAGTACCGTGCAGTCACCAAGAGTGGGTAGGTAGCCATTCAGTAACCGAGCAGTAACCAATCAAGGTACTGATGTGTACTGTGTTGGTATGAATATGTAACCAGTTTGAAAAATTTGGGTTGGTAACATAGCGGTAACTCATTGGTAACTGCTTGGTAGCCAATCAGTGGAACATTCATAGGATCTAATAGGAGACCAATCGATACCCGGATGGTTATCGGTTAGTACCCCGTACTGATCAGGCGAAAACTGAACCGTACCGCAAGGAGACCTTTCCTGCCCGTATCAATCAGTACCAATATTTTACAGAGAAATTATTCAAGAGCTCACATCCTGTCTGATCTACATGTTATGATAAGTTAATGGACACGACGCTCTACCTGCCGATGATTTTGTCTTACGAATTTGCCCCGAAAGACATTTACACATTTACACATCAAGCAGTTTGAGAGCAGATTTCCTCCGAAAGACGCGTAAAGGTTTGACACGCTTGGCTACATCGATCAACATACGCTCATACTATTCAGCTTGTATCACTGACGTCCCTACTCTCCTTGTTCCATCCGCTGCTTCACATCGCCAAGTTCGCGCCTCTTGGTCGTAAGGCGGCGCGTTCTCTGGCTACCCAATCGCCGTGCCGTAATAGCTCGGAGATAACCAGATTCCTCATACTAACCACGATTGGCTAACTACCTCACGTGGTCGAAATTACGCCATGCCTTCATGATAGTGAGATCACGACTCTCACGTAATGTGGAAGCCATGCCAATATTTTGACAACGACACGCCCTCTTACCGCATCTCTCAAAGGAACTTTTCCCCGTCTTTATTACAGTCAACATTCAATTCAAAATCTGAAACAATTGAACGGTGTTTTTATATTACCATTCGAGGCAGCTTGGTCTCCTTATATACTCATGACGATAAAGCGTGGTCTTATCAGTGGGATATTAACAACATTCACAGGGATTTATTTGTTAATTATTTGAAGGTATCAGTGAACAAATGTTTGCAATCACTTGACGAACCTTACTAAACAATGGAGGAAGTTATCCAAAAATCTGTTCACTCTTAACTCAGAAATTAACGTAATTAGAGCTGTTTTGCCGTCCGTTTATTGTTAGTTTTGCCGTTAACGACATACGAACGTTTGAAAAGGGAGACAACTCATATTGCCAAGACTCTTCCGTAAGAGTGATATTCATTGGTCATTGGTGGTTGGCCTGTGCAGAACGCCCCCTTACGGCCAAGAGGCGCGAAATATGCGATGTGAATCAGCGGGGGGAACAAGGAGAGAAGGGACGACCTGACACAAGCTGTTTATAGCTGTTTTATTTCACATCACATTAATATTTACTAATTTATCATGCAGTTTTTGCGGAGAAATTGCATAAATAAAAAATTCGGAAAATCTGACTGAAAAATTGACCCCAAAATGCCGTTTTTGAAAATGACGTCACTGTGACGTCATCAAAGCGGCCATCTTGAATTGTTTTACATTTTCTGGTAGAGCTTGACCCAAGGGTATAGTGTGGTAAGTTTCAGCCCCCTAGCTCAAGGGGTAAGAAAAATAATTAGGGGGGGGGCATTTCGCCCCCCCCCCCCAGGCCACAACAGATCCCAAAAAGCCCAGGCCAGATAGGGTTAAATTATTATAGAAAGGGCACACTAATATAAAATGATATTCATCTTCTATTACATTCATATCAAATTTCTCGCATATACGGTCTTTGTTATCCAATCTGTTGCTTCCATGCCTTCCAGTTTCTATTTTTAGTCGATGTGCGGATGTTCTCATCCTATAGTAAGTGCCGATCTGTGCTTAGTATTCAATAATTTTGTTAGTTAGGGTTCCATACATAGATCTTTTTTGAAATAGCTATAGATATATAATTTTGGTGAATTTAGACCTGCAAACCATGATGTAAGAAAAATGTCTTTTGCTCTGACTTTAAACTCCTGCATAAATTTCTTGCCGTTTACTGAATTCTGAAGTATTTAAAATATTTTGTACTGAGGACGCCCAATTGGAGTTTCCAATCCCAGCAAAATGTACGAGGTTTATATAAACATTACTCAATATACAATTGCTAGTGGTCGATAGAACCTTCAACCAAAATTTGATAATACGTACAACCCTAGTGTAATAAAGTGGAATTCTTCCTAATTCCCCATAAACAGCGGCAGTAGTATATATAGAGTAAAACGAGTTAATAGCGTCTCACTGCGCATGCGCGGAGTTAATTTTTGGGTTGCCATAGGGGGGGTTCGCATACGTGAGTTGAGATGTGAGTGGGTGGGTTAAAAATGGTGGCCGGTTATTTTCTCTGGGACGTTGAAAGTCCGCCATTTTGAACCCACCCACTCACTCGGGTGCACTGATTGACCTGGGATGTGAGTGGGTGGGATTAAAATGGCGGCTTAGGGTGTTGTGTGTGTAAAATAAGGGTCCGCCATTTTGAACCCACCCACTCACCGGGGTGATTGAGTGGGTGGGTTCAAAATGGTGGCCGGTTATTTTCTCTGGGACGTTGAAAGTCCGCCATTTTGAACCCACCCACTCACTCGGGTGCACTGATTTGACCTGGGATGTGAGTGGGTGGGTTTAAAATGGTGGCTGAGGGTGTTGTGTGTGTAAAATAAGGGTCCGCCATTTTGAACCCACCCACTCACCGGGGTGATTGAGTGCTATGTGAGTGGGTGGGTTCAAAATGGTGGCCGGTTATTTTCTCTGGGACGTTGAAAGTCCGCCATTTTGAACCCACCCACTCACTCGGGTGCACTGATTTGACCTGGGATGTGAGTGGGTGGGTTTAAAATGGTGGCTGAGGGTGTTGTGTGTGTAAAATAAGGGTCCGCCATTTTGAACCCACCCACTCACGGGGAAAACGTATAAAAGCAGTCGATTTTTAGGGAAAGGGGTGTATTCAATTGCACTACTTTGTGGAGCACTCTGACTTACCTGACCTGACCAGCCAGCCTGCCTGTTTCACCTCTAGTCTGCTTCACCTCTAGCCAGCCAGCCAGTCAGCCAGCCAGTCATCCAGTCAGCTTGCCTGTGTTGTATGGGCTGTGAACCTTTTACTTTTTTCACTTTTACCGGTTCCCATTCACCCTACTTTTACACCGTAGCAGTTGCTCATCAGCCTGAGCCTATAGTCATGGAGCCAACCGTGCAAGTGTCGCTTCGAAACAACCGTGTTCGCTTCATTGCTGAAATACAGCGTGTGGGTGAACTATGTGATTTCCTTATGCAGGAACACATACTCATGAAAGAGCATGTCGACGATATCATGGCCGAGAAAACTTTTTCAGGACAAAACAAAGCTCTCATCGACTTTCTACTGCGCCATGGCCCCTATGCATGTCTACTCTTGGCGGAGGGGCTGAAGATCACGGGAAATGAAGAACTAGCACATCTATTGATAGCCGACGACGCCCTTCTAGCAGATGAGGCTATGTTAGTGGTGGACGAAGAGCGTACACGTAGCAAACTTACTAGCCCAGAGAGTACTCCACCTGTTAAACGGGCTGGACGTGTCAAACGCCCTCGACTAACCCCGTTAGTAATACCTGTGGTTGAGACCCAGCAAGTGAAACAAGAACTTCCTCTGTCTGTCCAGGAGATCAACAATCTGATCGATGCGGCTCACCAGGCAGCTGACAAGGACATTTGGGAGCTCACACCCTATTTGACGGTCAGTGTCAAAGATGAAGAAGTGCATTTTAATGCAGCGGGCTTTAACGACAGACCTGGTAAGCATATAGCCATGAACTTGGACACCTGGCAAAAACTGGAGGCCCTTGATTACGCCATCGATGCGGTTATTCGTGACCAGGGGAATGACGAAGCGAAATTTCCTGTGGGTGACGACCTCTATGTGAGCTGTGCTTATTTCAATGACCAGCTCCTGGTGCATATTCGAAAATGGCGAAAAAGGTTAGATACACAAGAGCTGGTGGCTTGTCCTCAAGGGGTGACATTGAAATTAGCGGCCTGGCGGGAGTTGCAGCGTCTAGCCAGTACAATTCGTCAAACTCTGGCCTATCAGGTGTCGCACTATATATATGAGAAGTACATCGAGACAGTCCTGCAGCTCATCAGACCTCACATGAACACTCTGGTAGCCTCATACGAGTCCCTCACTGAAGCACTACAGGCTGTGACGGAGGCGCAAATTGCCACGGCAGTGGTAGCGGCTTGTCCTTCCAAAATCCCACGTGAAGAGATCGTGACGTACATCTATGTGCACCAAGGACGAAAAGATGATGATGAATTCAAACAAGTCTTGTTGACCAACTATTGAGAACAAGGAAAACATGTATTGATCTGGAGAGATTGTATTACAAAAAATTCAGAGTTTTTTCACTGTTAATTGTATTAAAAAAATTCAATACTTACCTATAATTGTATTAAATTCAATTGTGAATACGTTCATTGTGTGTTAATAAAAAAATAGTAATTAAAAAATGCTTAGTGTTCATTTTTTCCTTTTTTTAATAGTCAAATAGCTCCAAAAACGTCTATTTCCATTCTTGCGTATGCGCAGAATGCTGATAGTTCAACCCACACCAGTCCATCAGCTGGCCCTTCATCTCACCTTCACATTGATACCTCACTCGGCTCCATCGGGCCACTAGGGGCTCTCCTAGCTCCAAAAAGGCTATTTTGCAGATAAATGTCAACATCGGGTGTACGAAGATTTTTTATTTTTTTTTATTTTAGAGGTAGTGCATCGAGTGAAGTATTAAATGGAAGCTGACGTGAAATGCTTCACATTGATACCTCACTCGACCCGATTGGCCCACTAGGGGCTGCCCTAACTCCAAAAACGGCTATTTTGAAGATTGCGCATGCGCAGAATGCTTATAGTTCAACCTACACCAGTTCATCAGATGCTCCTTCACGTTACCTTCAATTTGATACCTCACTCGACCCGATTGGTCCATTAGGGACGCCTCTAACTCCAAAAAGGCTATTTTTGAAGATTCATATTTTTGATATCATCTTCGCGCATGCGCACAATTACCCTAATTCAAGCCCATACCCAGTCTATCAGATGCTCCTTCACGCCACCTTCAATTTAATACCTCACTCGACCCGATTGGTTCATTAGGGACGCCTCTAACCCCAAAAAAAGGCTATTTTCATAGCCTTTGGACTTCGCGCATGCGCAGAAAATTCAAAATAGCCTTTATTGGAGTTAGGGCAGCCCCTAGTGGTGCAATCGGGTCGAGTGAGGTATCATTGTGAAGCATTTCACGTCAGCTTCCATTAGATAGCTCACTCGACCCACTACCTCTAAAATAAAAAATCTTCATTCACCGGATGTTGATATTTATTTTCAAAATAATCTTTTTTTGAGGTTAGAGGCGTCCCTAATGGTCCAATCGGGTCGAGTGAAGTATCATTGTGAAGCATTTCACGTCAGCTTCAATATCATACCTGACTCGACCCTCTACCTGAAAATAAAATTTTTTTGACTTGACGTATGAAGATGTTTGTTTTTCAAAAAAAAAATTTTTGAAAAAAAATTTTTTTGGGGAAAAAGGATGAGGGACATCTGGTGTTAGTTGGTGTGCTTAGGAAAGAAGTTTTCTCTTCCGGAAAGATGGGTTGGCCCTGAAAAGGGCCGTTGATAGCGTGATACGACACACTCAGGCGCGGAATATTCTCTTCACGCCTCCTATATGTTTTCTGCATATCGGACATTTTATTTTCAAATGGCACTCGCCGGCATCAATGCATCGACACATCGCACCTTGACACGTCAGGGTTACCCAGCAATCCTTACATAGGCAAAGATGTCCACAAGGTAACACGGCGTACCAACTTTCCTCCTCCGCACAGATACTGCATCGTGTTTTTTTCTCTTCGACACGGCGTTCTTTCTTGAGTATGGTAATTTGCGCTTCCATTCCATTCAAGGTTGTTTCCATCCCATCCAGCCCTCTCTGCATGACCATAATCTGTTCATTGAGTTGAATTATCTCGACTTGGTGGCGACAGGGTTGTGGTGTTTCTGCCGCTGAAATTGTGGGAGTTTCGACAATGGTAGGAGGTCCGGCTGTAGGGTGTTCAGTCCTTATACTTTCAGTGTAGACAGGCGGTGTCATCGTGGTTGTTGTGGGAGGTCTACTAGAATTTAGCCAGGGTAGCTCGTCTTGTTCTTCACCTTCCGTCACATCACTGTCGTTTTCTTCCATTCTGTGTATGTCTTGGTCCTGTTGTTCACTCAGTCTTCGCAGCCGGCTACTTTCTTCTGTTCTTACATCTTCCCGCAATTGTTGTGCGAGTTCTTCGGTACTGTTGATTAACGTGGATTCATCTTCAAGTACTCGTTGAAAACTGGAGATGATCGTCAATTGCCTTCCATCTTCTTCTTCATGGGCAACGATTTCTCTGTGTTCTTCTGTCTGAGCAATTCTCGGGTCTCGAGTCGGATGATGTGTAAACAGAGGGGCACGTCGTCTTCGAAAACTCATGATGGTGTATTGGTGAATACATATCAAAATTATAGGCTTTTTATAGTCTAGTGGGGAGGTGAGTACAAAATGGCCGTGATGCACAGTCCTCCATTTTTAACCCACCCACTCACCGGCGTCAGTGAGTGCAAGATATAGGCTGACCCACTGTATAGTGAGTGGGTGGGTTCAAAATGGCGGCCGCTTATTTTCTCTGCGACGTTGAAAGTCCACCATTTTGAACCCACCCACTCACCCGTGTCAGCCAGTGCAAGAATCCCACTGTGCTGTGTATGTACCCCTTGTCCCAAAGCATTAAATTTCTTATGATTTTTTCGATAAAACCCGTCACAATTTTCATGGAATTATTAGACGACTGTCACCCAGAGTCTATACACGTTTTTTTAGTCAGGAAAATTAATTTATTTCCCATATATCTGGTGTTTCAGACTCCCGTACACGATTTTTATGGGTTTTAAATTCAATAAAAATTAATAAATAGCGGTAGTGTGTAGCGTTAGACGGTTAAAATTTTTTTATACAATACATTGAATTGCCTGACTGCAATTTGCAATAAAAATCGAGGTCCGTTGACAGGTATTAAAAAATGACAGTCGTTTTTAAAATGAGGAACAAACACAAATATTGGCAGTGTCGTAAAAAATATATCACACAGCTAGAGTGTTATCGCTGACGTCCGCGTGAATTACACTATAAATAGCCGCTGTATTTTTTTTAATTATTCACCAATACCCCAGTCATGCAGTCACTACCGCTGATTGAAATCAAGGATATTGACGACTTCATGACCCATGATGAAAATCAACTCTACGGGAATATCATCCGTTTGGAAGGTCATGACCAACCCTGGATAACTGATATCCTGGGAGAATTATTTCCTCCTTCACCTGGGAACCAGCCTGCTTCAACCCTACCGGATGTTTTTCCAGCCGTCGACCCCTGTTTTGACAAGATACACGCCGAGTTAGAAAAGATGTTGAAATCACCCCCAGCTCTAGACGACCCGGTACAAGAGAGACCCGCCGAAACACAGGGGAGCATCCAGGCTACAGAAGAAAAAGAAAAAAGACCCGATGCCAAGGCAACAGAGAACAGAGGAGAACATTTCACCCAGGGCAAGAAGAAGCGAGTACAGAAAAAAAAAGAAAAGATGTCCGGCTACGCAAGAGGGAAGAGACAAGGGGCAAGAGAGAGAGGACACCTCCCGTCCAAAAAATGAACGATGAGGTGTATTATGTATGGGCGATCTCCACTTCAACATTGGGTTCTAACACAGAACGACAAAGCCAATTATATCTACCCTGTGTAGAGTGTTCGAACCAATTTGCCCGGTTTGCCATAGCCCCGTGCGGTCATTCGGCATTGTGTCAAGTCTGCATCCATCGTCGGGCCCAAATACCTACCTGTGCAGAAGCTAATCATCCCCAACCGTGTGAACTCTTACCGCTTACCTGTACCGTATGCGCAGAGAGAAGACGCCGACTTCAGATGCCCTCAACGATGTAATTTATTACATAGCAAAAAAAAGAAAAAAACAGAAAAAAAATTGTCCTTTTCAGGACATTATCTTTTCCGAAAGAGAACTGCTAATCACATGCACAAAATTAAACACGAGATCCCCACACCTTATAACCCCTGTGTTCATTCAAAATAAAAGCCCCGTTCGGGCTATTTTTATCAAAAATAAATTACCCCAATTATCTTTTTCCGAAAGAGAACTGCTAATCACACGCACACAATTAAAAAAACGAAATCCCCACACCTTATAACCCCTGTGTTCATTCAAAAATAAAAGCCCCGTGATGCATTCGGGCTATTTTGATCAAAAATAAATTATCCATTATTCGGGGTTATGTCCCCCGGTTGAAAAAAAATAACAATCCGTTATCGCGCAGATTGTTTATTAATTAATGGGGCAAAAAGAAAAAAATCCTGTGTTTGATATATGTGATAGAGATCCGTTCTGACAAGAACGTTTTCATATAGGCCAGGGATTGTTTTTTTGATTTGCTAATAAAAAGGGAGTAATGTAGGACATTCTGTGCGTTAAATTGATGTGCTCAGTTAAGAAGTTTCCTCCCTCGAAAGGAATGGTTTGCTCTGAAAAGAGCATTTATTTGTTTACCCAGTTTATTCTGGGGAGAGTAGCTTACATCTCCTTGGTGGTTTTATGGCTCACAAAGTGGCTCACAGGGAAGTAGCGGTAAGGGCTTATACCGTACTGTTCATCGATATCCACATCCAGGGGCTGCCCGTCTCTGAACCGGGCTGCCGATACCGTGGGGGGAGGCTGTTCGTATACGATTATAGGCTCTTCATCATCATCATCCTCGCATCCCAGCCAGGAAGGGAAGTCCTCTAATGGAAAGGGTGATGGTGGTTTCTCTTCCTCTGTTCCGGCCCGGCCCGCTGCACTGCTCGGCGCTGCACTGCTCGGCGCTGTGACCGGTGAAGATGGTGGAGCTGGTGCTGGCAGGACTTCGTTACAGGTCAAATCGGGCACTGTGGTTGCCGCTGGGCCAGGGGGACTGGGATGCATCTCATTCACCAGTTGTTGTAATTGGTCAAACCAGTCCCC
>JAVTVY010034385.1:0-14442 GCA_036873755.1 Hanleya hanleyi
TAATGCTGATGTAAATTCCATATTTTGAATAATCCATGAACCAGGAATCTATATCGTTGTAAGATTATAGTTATATAAGAATTGTCAGCTTGGATAGGCTCTCTATACTAAACTGTGTGGGCGATGGAGATCATGTTTGTATTACAAGGTAAATGAGGCTCTGAATGTTTTTGCTAAATGTATGAAGATAATTATTGTACAATGTGTAAATTATTATTGGATAGTGTTGATATCCATCATCTGTTCTTACATCATACATCAATATAAATCTCATGAATATATTCTACATCGTCAGTTATTCTTTAAGATATGGCGATATTATCAGCTGGTTCAAAAAAAATGTACAAAATGAATTGTGTTGTATATTGAATTGATTTGCCATTCTCTGTTAATAAATAGATCAATATGTCAATGAAGTATCCACATTGATGTTGTTATAATAACCTTTATCTCCACCCTCTGCAAACATTCTTCTGTACAATTGTACCTGATTATATATTGAACAACAACAGGAAGCTAGGACAGAATAAATACATTCATTAATGATGGAGGGGAAATTAGCAGAAAATTAGGATTTGTATTCTCAAATGAGCTTGAATTGTTTAACCCAACTGCATAATATGCCAAAAAAGTCATAACAGTCTTGCACTGACTGCTGTATTTTGTCAACACGTGTACTGTGACCGAGTTTTTTAAGGAGTATGACAAGGTACACTCCATTGACAGTTGTTCAGTGCTGTCTTTCACTTTTGACATACACTATTAAGAGCAGTGCCGAGTTGTGACTTTGAAGTTATGGATGCTATGAATGCAAATTTGAGCATAATCCTGCTCTGTTCGTCTGTCATGTTGTTTTCAATGTAAGAATGTCACAAGAGAAAATCTTACTGTTCTATAGCTTCCTGGTGTGTCGCATTTGGTGGGAAAACAAATAATGTGGTCCTTGATGCAGCACCACATAAAGGTAGAAAAGCTAGTGCCCACGAAGTCTTAACATATCTGCGCTTTCTCCATTACTGATAATATCAGTCACGTGACCTGTAATGCCATAGAGATGTCTCTTGGCCTGCTTGATGTGGATTGACTACATGCACTGTTTTCTGTTTTCACCAATGTCATCCAACCCACACCATATGCATACTCTTTCCGTATTTACTATGGAGTATTATTTTAGATTGTGCAGTTAAAGCAATGATCACCATTGGGTCATGATTCGTCAGAAACATTTAGTATTTATATGATTGTTTAAAATTTTCTACTTCGATCCTATAAAACAGAAGACCAGAAAATATTTGTTGAAGCTACACTCCCATGCAGATCTGAAAGAATATTTAGGAGGAGAACAGGTTAGGAAAAACCTCTATCTAAAAATGGAGGTAAAAAAGGTCATTTTTGCTTGATAACTTTTGACTTATTCATCATAACGCTACAAAATCTTCAGGCGACTTACTTTAAATATTGTTACATGCTGGAACAGTGGTTTTCCAATGAAAGTGTGCATAGTCTAATTGTTATTTATAAACAACACAGAAACACCGGTATAGATTAATAAATATATTTATTTGGCCAACAAATGGGTCAGACTAAGCTGCCAGTTGGTGTCGATTGGCTTTCGCCTGATTGGCATAAGCCATGTTGGCTTACGCCCGAGTGGCTTTCGCCCGAGTGGCTCACCATGTGAATGGATGTGCCCGAGTGGCTTTCGCCCGAGTGGCTCACCATGTGAATGGATGTGCCCGAGTGGCTTTCGCCCGATTGGCATAAACCATGTTGGCTTACGCCCGATTGGCGTAAGCCATGTTGGCTTACGCCCGATTGGCTTACGCCAGTGAATGGCTCACCATGTGAATGGGTGTGCCCGATTGGCTTTCGCCCGTGAATGCTCACCAAGTGAATGGGTGTGCCCGAATGGCTTTCGCCCGAATGGCATGTGAATGGGTGTGCTCGAATGGCTTTCGCCCATATGGCATGTGAATGGGTGTGCTCGAATGGCTTTCGCCCGAATAGCATGTGAATGAGTGTGCCCGAGTGGCTTTCGCCTGAATGGCATGTGAATGGGTGTGCCCTAATGGCTTTCGCCCGAATGGCTTATACCTGTGAATTGCTCACCGTGAATGACTGGCCAAGTGAAATGAATTGCTCATTGCGAATGGCTGACCATGTGAATGGCTGCCGTGAATGCTGTGTGAATGGCTGTCGTGTGAATGGATAGAGTGTGAATGCAGATAGTTGCTGCGTGAATGTATATCCCTGCGAATGGTAGATCATATACTGAGTTAACATACTTTATACAGAGATATGAAAGTGTGTGAACCAACATAAGCATTACATACCAATTACTTAATGAGCTTGCTCCCTATATGATATTACTATGCACTCGATAGCCTTATGAAACATCTTTGGGGACATATAGTTATGCCCAGTTATGCCAGTTGCCCACTCATCCTGCCTCAAGCAATGTTAACTCTTTATGATTGTCACGATTGAGTACAAATAATAGACATATAATACTTGACCTTTGTACATAATCTTATTAGAAGAGTAAGAAGCATCCTGTGATAAATTTTTCTCATGCGCTAAAGCTATTTCTAATTGAAAACTTCCAATTGTCAAGGTATCCTTTGAGGCCTAAGAATTAATGGGTGGGAGAGGTGGGCCGTCCTGCATGCTGCCATCGATTCCACCGACACGTGACCAGATATTAATATTCATACTACAGGTTTCACGTTCGTAATAATACATATGACAGGGCCTACTGAGCTGGACAGGCTCAGATGTGTCTGTGAGTTTACAAATGAGTCCTAACATATTAGGACCCCAATTTATAAACAACACAGAAACACCGGTATAGATTAATAAATATATTTATTTGGCCAACAAATGGGTCAGACTAAGCTGCCAGTTGGTGTCGATTGGCTTTCGCCTTATTGGCATAAGCCATGTTGGCTTACGCCCGAGTGGCTTTCGCCCGAGTGGCTCACCATGTGAATGGATGTGCCCGAGTGGCTTTCGCCCGAGTGGCTCACCATGTGAATGGATGTGCCCGAGTGGCTTTCGCCCGATTGGCATAAACCATGTTGGCTTACGCCCGATTGGCGTAAGCCATGTTGGCTTACGCCCGTGAATGGCTCACCATGTGAATGGGTGTGCCCGATTGGCTTTCGCCCGTGAATGCTCACCAAGTGAATGGGTGTGCCCGAATGGATTTCGCCCGAATGGCATGTGAATGGGTGTGCCCGAATGGCTTTCGCCCATATGGCATGTGAATGGGTGTGCTCGAATGGCTTTCGCCCGAATAGCATGTGAATGAGTGTGCCCGAGTGGCTTTCGCCTGGATGGCATGTGAATGGGTGTGCCCGAATGGCTTTCGCCCGAATGGCTTATACCTGTGAATTGCTCACCGTGAATGACTGGCCAAGTGAAATGAATTGCTCATTGCGAATGGCTGACCATGTGAATGGCTGCCGTGAATGCTGTGTGAATGGCTGTCGTGTGAATGGATAGAGTGTGAATGCAGATAGTTGCTGCGTGAATGTATATCCCTGCGAATGGTAGATCATATACTGAGTTAACATACTTTATACAGAGATATGAAAGTGTGTGAACCAACATAAGCATTACATACCAATTACTTAATGAGCTTGCTCCCTATATGATATTACTATGCACTCGATAGCCTTATGAAACATCTTTGGGGACATATAGTTATGCCCAAAAAATGAGACTAGATATGGCAATATCTAGTTGAGGTGCCCCAAAGAGGAAATAAAAAATAGGGGTATTTCAGTTGACAAGGTATTCCACAACAAAGTTACTGGAACTGCCACATGGGTGACCTTGTAGCTGAAATGTTTGAGTTGTTGTGCAAGAATATAGTTCACAGTCGCAAGTATTAGTGTGAACACAAATAGCACTTGTTGTGGAGACAGACGGTATCAATATGATTTAGTATGCATTACCCCTTGTGCTACACAGTCAGTGGTGTTAACTCTGGGAAATAGTCAAAGATAAAATCACATTTATACCGTTAACACATACTACGCTTATTAGATGTAGGCTAAAAAACACACTATTGCAAAAATGAGCAAAGAAAAAACATACTGCCTGGTGACATGGTTATACAGCTCAAAGCTAATATCGTTGATCAAGGGAGCATTAAAGGTTACCAAATGGATATGGCGCATAATTATATAAGGATCAATAAAATGTCTAAACGGCAAGTCTAGGTTCATAACTAATCACCGTCGAAATATAGGGGTGAAGCACACAAAACACTCGTCTACGATATGTACAGGATTGCGATACTACTCTATCTGCTACACTGCCGTGTACTCGTAGGAATGTTCATTGATCGAAACTCGCAGGCAACGTTAACAACGAACACCTTTACACTTCTAGGGATAAAATTCAGGACTCTACGAAATAATCCGTATGCTATACATGAATGTGACGATGGAAATAATCATTGATTAGAATTATATCTAACAAAATATTGCACAGGCATGACAGGTCATAATGAGCGTCATCACCTGAGTATCCATAAGAGAATGATCCTTCGATGCAGGGCTCCGGTTATAAAATAAATGGGACGGAGTACAATTGCTATCTGTTTGTGACATAGTTGTGAGTAAATACATTAATGTGCATATACATCGCTAATATTAACCAGAGTAAAGCACGGTTCAATGGTATCCTTGTAAAGGAGTTAATGCAAGGCTATGGACAATTACTCATGCGATCCAAATCAAACAATACTGCTTATGGTCGGACAATGACATCAGATACATGGCCGCATAGGCCTGTGTACATGAAAATTAGAAGCATACAATCGGTTAATCGGTGTTTTTAAAACAAATAGCTGGGATACAACTAGTGGCTGCTTCCAAATGAAATGCATTACCCCTTGTGCTACACAGTGGTGCTAACTCTATGGGAAATAGTTAAAGATAAAATCACATTTATACAGTTAACACATACTACGCTCATTAGATGTAGGTTAAAAAACAGACAATAGTGCAAGAAATGAGCAAAGAAAAAACTATACTGCCTGGTGACATGGTTATAAAGCTCAAACTAATATCGTTGATCAAGGGAGCATTAAAGGTGACCAAATGGATATGGCGCACAACTGTTTAAATGGCAAGTCTTGGTTCATAACTAATCACCTTCGAAATACGATATGTACAGGATTTGCGAAACTAGTCGATCTGCTACACTACCGTGTACTCGTAGGAATGTTCATTGATCAAAACTCGCAGGCAACGTTACCAAAGAACACCTTTACACTTCTAGGGATGAAGCACCACTCCTTTCACTCTCCGATAAAATTCAGGACTCTACGAAATAATCCGTATGCTACACATGAATGTGACGATGGAACTAATCATTGATTAGAATTATATCTAACAACATATTGCACAGGCATGACAGGTCATAATGAGCGTCATCACCTGAGTATCCATAAGAGAATGATCCTTCGATGCAGGGCTCCGGTTATGAAATAAATGGGACGGAGTACAATTGCTATCTGTTTGTGACATAGTTGTGAGTAAATACATTAATGTGCATATACATCGCTAAAATTAACCAGAGTAAAGCACGGTTCAATGGTATCCTTGTAAAGTAGTTAATGCAAGGCTATGGACAATTACTCATGCGATCCAAATCAAACAATACTGCTTATGGTCGGACATGACATCAGATACAATGGCCGCATAGGCCTGTGTACATGAAAATTAGAAGCATACAATCGGTTAATCGGTGTTTTTTAAAACAAATAGCTGGGATACAACTAGTGGCTGCTTCCAAATGAAATGCATTACCCCGTCCTGCATGCTGCCATCGATTCCACCGACACGTGACCAGATATTAATATTCATACTACAGGTTTCACGTTCGTAATAATACATGTGACAGGGCCTACTGAGCTGGACAGGCTCAGATGTGTCTGTGAGTTTACAAATGAGTCCTAACATTTTAGGACCCCAAACAGAGAACAAAACATGTCGTCTATTCTTATGCAAATTAGATAAATGACAATTTTTGTTTTTTCAATACCATCCGATGCCGATAAATATGTCCATGGTCGCCTATGGCGGATGTTTCTATCTTCGATATATCAGTGAATTTATTGGACAAAAATGACCTTTTTTAACTCCATTTTTAGAGAGAGGTTTTCCCTAACCTGTAGAATGTTTCACCAGTATTCTTCTTCAAACTGATGCTTTTCATAGTAAGATTGATTTTGAGAAACTATTGTATTAGCAAAACATTAAACATCAATATACAAGGAATCTTATGGTAATTTGCGATATTGAGTATATTCATGTTTTGAGACGACAGTGTTCTGGGTGTGTCTTTAGTTCACTATTTGTCTGTGGCTAGAATTTATCAAATGGTTTTCAACATTGTCAATTTTAAAATTCTTCCCTGTCTATTCTGGAACGACAAGTACCCGTAAAAGTTAATTACCCCTCAGTCCATAGAGCTGTGGGGTCTTGTTGTTGCCATATATGAACGTTCGTCCGTCTGTCAACATATTCTTGTCCGCTGAATATCTGCAGATCTATGAAGTCTGGCCTGACCAAACTTTGGTGAGAGCTTCCTGAACGTTCACTGATGAAATGATTAGATTTTCAGATGGCTATGATGATTTCATGATTTTTAATTTTTTTATATTATTATTTAGTGATGGCTTAGCTTTTGCACTGTTATCTATGCCCATCGGGAACCCTTGGTTGCATGTTTCATTGTGACTTTTGAAGGTTCTCTGATACAAGAAAGCCTGGTCCATTCAAGATTCAAGATTATCATTGGATGGACCCCCCAATTCCCATTTATCTGGGAGCTTACATGATGCTACACTTGTTCAACCTATGCACTACCCTCGGGAGGATTTCCCCACCCCTGGGACACTAAATGTTATTGGACTTTTTCCTATCCACAGCTTCTCAGCTTCATGTGATATGTATGAGATGCAGTGTACATTGTTTTTTCACACACACATGCGGAATCACCTAAAATTTATTCCTTTATAGTAATAACTAACAGGTTGGTGACATTATTTTATTTCAGAAGTACAAGAGGAAATAACCGGCGGGGGGTTTCCGCAGTATTGAACCCCTGTTAGGTTTGAATTTCGCGTCGCCTTGAATGAAGGACAAGATTTTTTTTCTCCAATTTTGTTACATGGATTTATCCGAAAGCTTTTGCACAAACCATATTTTATTTCAGAAGTATAATATGAAATAACTGGCAGGGGAATCCCTGCAGTATCAAATCCCTGTTAGTTTGAATTTCGCGTCGCCTTAAATGAAGGACAACATTTTTCTTCAATTTTGCTGTTAAATCATTCTATTCTACATCATATGATTTATCCTAAAACTTTTGCATGTCACAACCTTGGAAATTATTTAAAACGAGTGATTAGGAGAGCCCATTTTTAGCCTAACTCTGGGCAATTTTGGACCAGTTTGCATACCTGGAGCTTATGCCCCCCCCCCCCCATGATAATGATGGGTTTGTGTCAATCATTGTTTCTATGCCATTAACTTGTTATCACACTTGTGCAATGCATAAATTGCCACTGATAAAGCTAGACTTTCTGTCAGCTTCGCATGCTGTAATCCCAGCATGCCACTCACGTGAAAACAAATACGGTACAGAAATCACACAAACTGTATCCGCAAGGCTGTATCCAGGGATTTTTGCAGGTTCCGATCCCAAACTCCCAGTTCCTTTTAGTAATTCATTATTGAGGGTTCAATTTTTTTAGTGAATTTCGGTGCAAACAGCCTGTGATCAATCACGAAACAGAGGTTTATTAACATGAAATTCAATACCCAGCTATGTAATTGGATCGATATTGAAGCTCCCAGAAGCTTTCTCTAGGAGTATTTTCTTCAGAAATCCTTCCAAATTGAACAACACCACCACTTTCGTTTTTTGTTTCATTTTAGTTTTGGGCGCCTATACGTTTTCCTAAATTGGCTCTAGATGCAGCCCTGATCCTACTTGACTAATAAAAACAGGCTGAGGGGTCCACGCACCTTTTAGGTGCTTGCCTGAGTAGTAGGGAAAGGTGAAATCCGGTATTATTTTCCAGGGAGGTAACTCTTGGTGCCCTTTTTTCCAGGTTAAAGGTATAGGGAACTCCCCGTCATCTCCCCAAGAGTTCCGCCAGGGGAGGGAGTTCCGCCAGGGGGCGCCACCAGCTCAAGGTCACTATAGTTCCGGCAACCTTTGTATTCCTCCGCGGTCTGGTGGTGATGCCGTCACTTCCGCGGAGAAAAAGTAGTCCCATGTCAACCAAGTGACTTCCAATGTTAATGTATGGGTTTTCCCCACAATGTCGTGGGTGATCAAATTCTCCGGCAATCTCCGGCAATCTTCAGGGGCGAGAGGGGTCCCTAGTGTACCGATTGGGTTGTATGAGGTATCAATGTGAAGCATTCGTGAAGGGGCATCTGATGGGGTGGGTGTGGGGTTGAAATATGGTCATTCTGCGCATGCGCGGTAGACCAAGGGTATGGAAATAGCCGTTTTGGGATCTAGGGGAGCCCCTAATGGACCGATGGGGTCGTATGAGGTATCAATGTGAAGCCTATGTGAGGGGGCATCCGAGGGGCTGGATGTGGGGTTGGAATATGGTCATTCTGCGTATGCGCGGTAGACCAAGGGTATGGAATACACGTTTTGGGATCTAGAGGAGCCCCTAGTGGGTCGATGGAGTCGTATGAGGTATCAATGTGAAGCATTCGTGAAGGCGCATCCGACGGGCTGAGTGTCGGGATGAAATATCGTCATTCTGCGCATGCGCGGTAGACCAAGGGTATGGGAATAGACGTTTTGGGGTCGAGTGGGGGCCCTAATGGACCGATGGGGTCGAGTGAGGTATCAATGTGAAGCCTATGTGAGGGGGCATCCCACTGGGTGGATGTGGGGTCGGAATATCGTCAATCTGCGCATGCGCAATAGAGAAAGGGTATGAAAATAGACGTTTTGGGATGTAGGTGAGCCCCTAATGAGCCGATGGAGTTGAGTGAGGTATCAATGTGAGGGGGCATCCGATTGCACTAGGGTCTCGGCCGTTGTCAACAGTCTGCGCATGCGTGCATGTAAAATTAGGATTTTTTCTCGAAACTATAAAAGGCGGAACACGGACTTTACCCCTAAAATAGGGGAAAACCCCTATCACCTCTAGCCAAACGGGCTAATATCGCTCCCCGGGCTTATCGGGGCCTGCCTATCAAGTCAATAGGGTGGGTGAATGTAAAATTAGAATTTTTTTCCGAAAATATAAAAAGCGGAACACGGACTTTACCCCTACAATAGGGGTCTGTATTATACAATATAAGGGAAAATGCCTGTATGGGGTATGGGGATGGTCAATTTTTTTCGCGGGCTTTACTATGGCTTGTGGGGTCTCGTTTTTTCTCGTCTCGCCAAGAAAATGACAATGGGAAGGGTCCCGGAGCGAATCGGTGAAATTTTTGGGAAAAGTCACTGAGGTCTGTATATAGGCTCATACTGGCTATATGGGGGGAGGGGTGGTCAAATTTTTTGTGGGTGTTACTAGGGGTTGTGGGGTCTCGTTTTTCTCGTCTCGCCGAGAAAAACACAATGGGAGGGGTCCCGGAGCGAATCGGTGAAATTTTGGGGAAAAGTCACCGAGGTCTGTATATAGGCTCATACTGGCTATATGGGGGGAGGGGTGGTCAATTTTTTTTGTGAGTGTTACTATGGATTGTGGGGTCTCGTTTTTCTCGTCTCCCCGAGAAAAACACAATGGCAGGGGTCCCGGAGCGAATCGGTGAAATTTTTGGGAAAAGTCACCGAGGTCTGTATATAGCCCCATGTAGTCCTATACTGGCTATATGGGGGTATAGGTCCAACCTGGGAAATTCACACACGTTCATTGTGATATGGGTTGTTTGGTCTTGTTTTTCACGTCTCGTCATTTAGAACACGATGGGAGGGGTCCCGGAGCGAAGCGGTGAAATTTTCGGAAAAAGCTCACCGAGGCCTGGATAGGCCCATAGGCCTATACTGCATGGTTATGGAGGTATAGGTCCATACGGGGTGAACGTTTTGGGGTCTAGGTGAGCCCCTTATGATCCTATGGTGTCGTATGAGGTCTTATTTTCAAGCTCCCATGAAGTTTGTAATGTATCGACTAATGGTTCGTCCGTGTGCAATAGTCTGCGCATGCGCAGTCTGGCCGTAGTATAGAAAGCAGGCATGTTGTATAGAAAGCAGGGGGTGTTTGGGGTAGAGATGGACCACTATGGGTCCAAATGGGTCGTGGGAGGTGTCAAAGTGAAGCTTGTGTGGGGTAGAGTCAGAATGGCGTGTTTTTAAGGGCAAGTCGCGTCAATCTGCGCATGCGCAGTTGGGTGTAGTAAGTAAAGTGGCCATTTTGGGGGTGCGTGGAGGTGTGTTTGGGGTAGAGAGGGACCATTCTTGGTCCGATTGTGTCGTGGGAGGTGTTATCTTGTAGCTCTCGGGGTGTACATCCCGATTTGAGGGATGTTCACGTCATCGGTGACGTCATCAGTAGGAGTAGTAGCGAAAGTGGGCATTTTGGGGCAGTGAAGGAAGGTATTTGGTGTAGAGATGGACCATCCATATCTGCCACACATTATACCACATCTTTGTTGTGTTATACCACATCTGTCCTGCATTATACCATATATGTCCTGTATTATACCATACCTGTCCTATGTTATACAATATCTGTCCTGTATTGTACCATATTTGTTCTCTATTATACCATATATGTCCTGTATTATACCAAATCTGCCCTGTATTATACAGTATCTGTCCTGTATTATACCAAATCTGTGCTGTATTATGCCAAATCTGTGCTGTATTATACAATATCTGTGTTGTGTTATACCATATCTGTGCTGTATTATACAATATCTGTCCTGTATTATACAATATCTGTCCAGTATTCTGCAATATATGTTCTGTATTATACCAAATCTGTCCTGTATTATACAGTATCTGTCCTGTATTGTACCATATATGTCCTGTATTATACCATATCTACTCTGTATTATACAATTTTTCTCCTCTATCTGTGCTGCATTATACCATATCTGTCCTGTATTGTACCATATATGTCCTGTATTATACCAAATCTGTGCTGTATTATACAATATTTGCCCTCTATTATGCCATATCTGTGCTGTATTATACCATATCTGTCCTGAATTATACCATATCTGTGCTGTATTATGCAATATCTGTCCTGTGTTATACAATATCTGTCCTGTATTATACCAAATCTGTCCTGTTTGTACCATATTTGTCCTGTATTATACAATATATGTTCTGTATTATACCAAATCTGTGCTGTATTATACAGTATCTGTCCTGTATTATACCAAATCTGTGCTGTATTATACAATATGTGTTCTGTATTATACCAAATCTGTCCTGTATTATACAGTATATGTCCTGTATTATACCAAATCTGTGCTGTATTATACCATATCTGTCCTGTATTGTACCATATATGTCCTGTATTATACAATATATGTTCTGTATTGTACAATCGGATAGCCGTTGTCGTGAATAACAGCAAGTTCAGCAATGTCCATACAGTTTATTATCCCCAATGTTACATCATACCCAGGCTGGGGAAGCCGCCCTGGGCATGTTTGGTATGTTCACAGCAAAACAAATTGAAATATCAAACACCATGTTTTATTATTTAACGCACCGTCACATTAGGTACAAGTGTTTACTGAGCTCAAGTCAACGATCAGCATGTAGACATATAGAGTATGTACGGCATGTTATGGTATTCATCAGTGCATGGGTGAAGCATTCAGCCGATGGGGTGGTCGCTCAGCTTGGTAACGAAAAACGTAACATTGGTCACCTTCTCCACTGTCCACTTGGTGTTGGGGCGTTGTTGTTGGGCCCATTCCAAGGGATCCACGGTGTCCAGTTTCTCCAGCATCGTCTCTAGCGACACTCGGTTAATGATGGTAAACGGTTGGTCAAATACCTGGATGTTCCTGCTCGGGTAAAAGTATCGGACTTGATCTGTCTCCTTATGCTGCAGCACATAACCAAACGCCAGATTCAACTTGAAGGCCGTAGTTTGATCGTTGAAGATGGCTTCCACGTAGTTGCGTAGACGGGTGAGGTCAGTCAGTCGGAAATTGTAGATATCTTAATAGGGCGGTGACGGTTGAAACATTGCCGTATCATGGACCAATGGCGCCGATAGATGTCACTCACTGGATGGGCGTCCTGTAACAGATCGCTAGGAACATTTATGGGCTCGTTCAGAAAATGTTCGATGTTGTCAGGCGTATGACTCGAAACCGTAACGGTGGGGTCCGGCTGGACTGTGGGTATAGGCGGGCTCTCCGTCATCGCATCACCAGTGGCGTTCGTCTCCCCGGGCTCATCTTCACTAGGTCTGACCCTCATGGGTGCCTCTTTAGTGGAAAGTTGTCGCTCATACCGTGGTGATGGACTATGAATCAAACGTTGGTGCTGTCTTAACTGACTGGGTCGTTTGAAGAGTTATAGAATAGAATAGAATAGAAGCTTTATTTATAAAAACTCGGTCAGCCATCATCTATCGATGCTCTTCCTGGGAGCCGAGTGAACCACAACCGTTACAGTGTTCCGTCGCGCCCTCGTGGAATGAGCGTTCGTGGCGCAGTAAATGATCCTCCCGATTGAATGACCGTGCGCAGGTTGCACAAGTATACCGAGCATCGTTGTGGGTGGAGGCCTCGTGGCGTCGTAAATTATCTAGACGAGTAAACTGCTTCTGGCAAGTTGTGCAAGTGAACATCTTGGTGGTTGACAGAGTGTCTGATGAAACGGCCAGGCCCCTTCCCTTTTATAGCACGCTAGCTGGTGATCTATTTTTAGCACACTCAGTTCAACTATCCCCAAGTCGAGGGCCACGAGAGCCGTGACATCTTCGGTAACCTCCGTGTCTCTTCGGGCACCTCCGTACCAATACTCTTCCGGTCACACCTCTCCGTGTCTTTTCGGTGACGTCCGTGACTTCTTCGGGCACCTCCGTGTCTCTTCGGTAACCTCCGTGATCTTCCACCACGGTCATCTCCGTGTCTCTTCGGTCACCTCCGTAACGTCAACGACCAACATGTAGACATATAGAGTATGTACGGCATGTTATGGTATTCATCAGTGCATGAGTGACACATTCAGCCAATAAAGGTGGTGGCGGTTAACTGGCGGCGAAAAATGTAACATTGAGTCACTCTGACATTGTGTGTTGGGGCGTTGTTGTTGGGCCCATTCCAAAGGATCCACGGTGTCCAGTTTCTCCAGCATCGTCTCTAGCGACGCCCGGTTAATGATGGTAAACGGTTGGTCAAATACCAGGATGTTACTGCTCGGTTAAAAATATCGGACTTGGTCTGTATTCTTATGCTGCAGCACATAACCAAACGCCAGATTCAACTTGAAGGCCGTAGCTTGGTCCATGAAGATGGCTTCCACGTAGCTGCGTAGACGGGTGAGGTCGGTCAGTCGGAAATTGTAGATATCTTGAATAGGGCGATGACGGTGGAAACGAGTACTTGCGGATCATGGGCCAAATGGCGCCGTAGATGTCCTCATTGGATAGGTCTTCGTGTAACAGATCGCTAGGAACATTTATGGTTCGTCCACGAAGTGCTGCCCTCCGCGTCATTGAAATCCTGGCCCAAGGAATGCTTGTCGTCGGAATTTGACTGTTGAATTAGGGCGACATCATGATCGGCCCTCGTTGCGATGGTGCAGAGAGGAGTTCCCCCTGTCTCGATATTGATGCCTACGGGCTCTTCTACCTGCAACGTGGCTGCCGGAACAGGGGTGTCGGTGTCGCAGCGGCAATGACTGGTCGGTTTGAAAAAGCCGACCACATTCAACCTACTTTATGGACCTTGTGGTGTTTTCATGGCGTGCACGTGTGTGTGGCGCTGTAAATGATCCGGGCGCTGAAACGACAGTGTACATATCGTACAGCTATACCGGGCGGTTCCTTCGTGCTTGGTAGCCTCATGGCGGCGCAAGTCGTGCAGACGATTGAATGATGTCGAGCACGTAGTACAAGTGAACATCTTGGTGGTTGACAGAGTGTCTGATGAAACGGCCAGGCCGCTTCCCTTTTATAGCACGCTACCTGGTATCATGTTCGGGCACCTCCGTGTCTCTTCGGTGATCTCCGTGACATCTTCGGTGACCTCCGTGTCTCTACAGGCACCTCCGTGACATCTTCGGTGACCTCCGTGACATCTTCGGGCACCTCTGTATCTCTTCGGGAAGTGACCGTAGAGACTCGGAAGTGAACGATATTGTGGGAAAAACCCCACAGACAGGTCAGTACATGTGCTATCATGTTCACACTCCGTTTTTCCCACAATGTCGTTCACTTCCGAGTCTCTCCGGTCACTTCCCGAA